>OY365806.1:3066006-3251006 GCA_959347315.1 Bimastos eiseni
AGTTGGGAGTGCGCTTGAGTAGTAACCTTGAAATAGAGCTATATAAATTATTACTATAATTGTGTCCGTGTGTATTTGCAATGGTAGGATGGTGTTGCCAAATTGGTCATCTACCGAGGAGATTGAATTTGTAGAAGGCGGCTGGCATTAAATAGATCATATGTTGTTGTATACACCAATTTTCATTCCAATATATCATACTCTATGTACAGATGTATCAGAACACATAAAATAACACATTAGAAAGAACCTCACAAAGCGTTTTAAACCATCCTCATAATTATTCAATGTACAAGCGACAATGGTCTCCAGTTCTGTTAATACACAATTAATAACAATATTATATAATAATTAGCGTCAAATGGATATTTGGGTGACTAATAATTTTAAACAACATCCCTCACTTGGCTTCTTGGAAGTGTTAAACCGATTGTTAAACCCAGTTATTGTCGTGGGTCGCCGCCAATAGTTTGGGAAACACTGGTTTAACTCATTAGAAATTTCTTATCGATACCCTGTTCGCTTCTTACAAAGTCTCTATCAAAGTTATTACATTCAACAGGAGTCATATCAATGACTGATGATATTGACCATGGCTAGAGTTCAAATGTCGATCAAGTACTGTAATCTAACGTAATGTAAATCTCAAGAAATTTCTGAGGGCCGCACACACACCGGGTAAGAAAGATCAGCTTCTACACTGTCTCATATCAAAGTTTGCTGTAGAAAGCCAGAATCTGGGGAGGTCAGCCAGAGGAGACAGTGTGGTGCTATATAAGTCATATCATTACATAAGACCAAGGAGTTTCTTAGAGTTTCATTGGTGCTACAGTCGTCAACGTTCGTTTAAATGAATTGGATCATTCGCTGGATTTATTAGCTGACTGTTCACATGCGTATAATAGTCAACTGTTCAAATGTATACAATTTACATGGATTCGTTTAAATATGAAGATATTGTCAATCAAAGTCCAATGAAGAATTCACATCTTCAGTTGATCCATCTTCATGCTTGTATAGAAGAGCATGTAGGCTGCAGACGACTACAAATAAAAACGAATTCACAATTGATTATTAGCTTTGAAAAACATTATAAGCAACAACCAAATCAGAGTTGCCTACAGTTTAAAAGGTAACAAATTTGCATCTACAGCAATAGAATCACAAACATAATTGGAATTGTAAACAGTTATAAAAGCAACATATTCACGACTAAAGTAATCGAAACACAATCGGACTTGCTAACAGTATTAAAAGAAGTTTTAAAAGTATGCAGATGATGCAAAATAAATTCGTAGTTCATAAAAGCAGAATACGCACCAACACCTACAAAATCTAATCTGCTTGCATTTTTAAAAGTAATGAAAGCATCAAATAACTAAAAATGGCTTAAAACAAATATATTCAAAATTGCCTACACTTTTAAAAGCAACAAAAGCACAAAATTATTCAACATTGTTTAAAAAAATATATTCACAAGTGCTTACACTTTTAAAAGTAGCACAATCAGAATTGCTTACACTTTTAAATGTAATGCAATCACATTAAGTAGCCGTTTTAAGTTAGTGCTCACCTTAATGTCAGGCTTTGATATTTCGCTGACATCCTGGTCATCAAACTTATACCATTTTGCAGCCACTGGGCTTTTGCAGTAAGCAGTGTCTACAAGGGCAAAACACAGAAGCTTAGAATAATCCCTGAATATGCAACAATCTAAACATTCAAACATGGTATCAAATTCTAACTTATTCTGTATGTGTTTACGTAAGCATGTACCTATCAAGACAATACAATAATAATAAAAAAATAATAGTGATAATAATAATGCCGTTATATTCCTAGGCACATTTGCATAGGCTATCAAGGATGAGGACAACTAACTCCAGAAAAAAAACTGCCTCCTAGGACACTTTGTCACAGCCCAAGGGATCATATCTAACTGGGGTGAAAAATAAAAAAAAATAATAATAACAACAATAATAATAATCAAATAATATAAAAATAAACAAATAATAATAAAACAGGATCATTTCTATAGCTCATATAGCTCATATAGCCATAGCTCAGCCGAGGTTGAAGGAAAGAACACTCAAAGTGAAAGGTAGTCACAAGGTTGTTCTAAATATAAGAACGGTGCTTTTAATAGAATTCCAGTTCTTACTGACATTTAACATTACACACAGAGTAACAAGTATCGCTCTTATAGTTGCACCAAAGAGTGTTAAATTACAATCATCATTAGAAAATGGGAATAACTTAAAAAGTATTGCACGCACAATCATCTCACTTATTGAAAACCAATGCAATTAGATCAGGCTCAAAATGTTAGAATCAAAAACAGGATAAACTTTGTTTCCTAACTCATCAACCATTGATACATTGACAGAACGATCACAGTCAAAACTGTACACGACGGCCATCATGACCTTTAACCCAAAAGTGGCGCCATCTATTCTCCAACCAACCATAAGCGCCTCTGCAGCTTATCTGACAGATTCAAATAACATTATCAAGAACATCTGCTTTAGTAAAAACAAATGTGAGTATTCGAGCAGGAATGACTGAACTAAAGTGAAGATGATCAATGATAAGAATTATTCACTTACAGTGTCCACCATCCAACGTCCCAAAGTGATTCTGAAATAAACCACTCTTCCTCTTTACCAATTAGAATAATTGAATTACGTTCATCTCAATAAAGCACCACATCCATCCATCCATCCATCCATCCATCCATCCATCCATCCATCCATCCATCCATCCATCCATCCATCCATCCATCCATCCATCCATCCATCCATCCATCCATCCATCCATCCACCCACCCACCCACCCACCCACCCACCCATCCACCCACCCACCCACCCAACCAAACCCACCCATCCATCCAACCACCCATCCATCCATCCACCCACCCAACCACTAACTCACCCGTCCATCAATCCATCCAGCTACCCACTCTACATAAGTCAACTGGATAAAATAAATCTGAAACTAAACAATTTGAAACCCACAAACTAAATAAAACAGATTCAGGATTTCACTACTCAGAACATTTCAACAGATAATTGAAGAATATCTAACCAGCCTTCCTCACAATTACGATGTGCACTTCTGATAACAATTCATTAACAAGTAATTAACTGCCTCAACACTGACCGACACTGCAAACAGATTGTAGACGGGTCTCTTTGGAGGACCAGAAATGTAGCGGTTCAGGTCGAGGTTATCAAGAGGAAAGTCAACGTAGGCCGTGATTTTGTCGCGCCAGATTCCCTGATAGTAAAACCTTCAGAATGCAATAAAAAACATGTCCATTGAAACAGCAACAATACTCAGTCTTAGTTTCACTAATCAATAATAACAAAAAGAATAATAATAATAATGATGATAGCAATTTATATAGTGCTGTTAGAATGGAGCAGTCAGCTGATAAGAATAATTATACTAAAAGTCATAATAATAATAATAATATTTATAATATTAGTAATAATAATAAGATAGTAGTAAGTAGCCTTTGAATAATGCAAGTCAAATGCTCACATTTAACAAAATAGACAGATTACGATTAAAAAAAAATTACAATGCTCAAGATTATGATATGAATTTCTGATTAAAATTAATTAAATATGAAAGATTACAATTAACAACTATGATGATTATAATATGAACACCTAATCATAATTAATCAACAAAAAAAATAACAATTAAAGATAACAATGATAACAATATAAACTTCCGATAACAATTAATTAACATGCAAAATAACAATTAACGATTGCGATGGTTACAATATGAATTACGAATCACAATTAATTAACATGAAAGATTAGAATCGAAGAATATAATGATCACAATATGAACTGATTACAATAATTAACACGAAAACTAACAATAAACAATTACGGTTTTTAAGATTATGACATGAACTTCTGAAGAAAATTAATTAACATGAACAATCACCAATAACAATGACGATGATTAAGATCACTATATTAGCACCTAACAACAATGACGATTAAAGACAAAGACGGCTACCTCTCCAGGTGAACAATGAGGATTGGAGGTAGCCTCCAGATGACAATACGTTTGATCGCATCCTGCTTGCACTTGCATCGCGGGCAGTGCCATTGGGAATCGCCCATCATCTTCTCCTCCTTCGAGAAGTGTAGCAGACAATCCTACAGCAGCAGCAACAAAACAGGACACAGATAATAACCCACTGTTTATCTCTATTGTTCTCATCCGTCGACCTATTGAAAAGCAACCGTGCTTTACTTTCAATGTTTTCTTTCATTCCTTGGGAGTTGGGGCAATGAGGAAAGCCAGCACAAGAATTAAGAGTCTGACAACATCACTTTCTCATTCCCAATCTAGTTTATTTAAATTATTTATCCTGTATTCACACATTTAAATAATTAATTTTCACTCATTTAGAAGAAACTCTAAGGCATTCCAGCAACTCCAAATGTTTCACGCAAGACTCACAGATAGGCTGCAGCGTGTTGGTGAAGGAATTGGCAAATTCAAACACATGAAAGATTCAAACATGACGGACTTCTTGTCACATCTAATGCAGGTCACCGTCGACTTGTACTGACCCTGAAGACAGACACAATGTTCAACACTGCAGTATCACTCAGTAATTCAATCAAAGAAAATCATAAACAGCACAGAGGAATTGACTCTTTGTAGTTGAAACAGAAGTCAATTGAGTTGATATTTCTCACAAGAAAAAAACAACTCACGAGCAGATGTAGCATACTACAGAAAAGATTTTACAATTACAAGACCATTGGTAATGTAATTGAACATTTATATACTGCCTCTTCAATATATTTAGAGACAACCAGGAATATCACTACCAACTCTAAATAACATGACCATTTGTAATGTAATGCAATTGAACATTTGCATAGCACCCCTTTCAGATAAGGGATGAACCGAAAATCGGCTCAACTGAGTTTCAAAATACACTGCATTACTTAGACATTACTTAGACTTAGACAAACAATGGGTCTGAGTTTAAATCTTTCCATTTTTCTGTTTTGAGACGAAAATTGAAATTTTCTATTTACAAACAATAATTGAGCTAACTAAAAACACAAATTCTGCTGCTTACTAGTAACTATTTCCTAAACAATTAATAAAATTTGAGCAAAATGCCAAACTAACAAAAGAGAATGAGACTGAATATATATTCGAAACTTGGACTCAGTAAAATTCAACTCTTACAACTCGGTACTCGGACAGAGATGGAAACTCGATGATTCATCCCTAATTTTGATAGAAATAGCCAGGAATATCATCACCAACTCTAAAAAGATCAACGATGATCGAGTCCTCGATCAATCGCGACTGCATCCAAACTTGTTCCGATGCAATTTCGTCATGTGTGTTGTCGTTGTTCTGCTCTGGCAACTGCGGCTTATTCCTCACCTGCAAGACAGAACACCCACCCAACTGGAACATCGAGTCATTGCGAGGAACTAACATAGCGCCTCTTCAAGGGGACAGCAGACAGATCATAGCTTCTCAGTTGTAGGCCCCTTGATTTGGAATGGTCTCCCATTGATGCTCTGCTTCCTTCTCAGAACCTAGAACCCCTTCTCAGGCATCCATCTATTAAACTCCCATCTTCAGACGTTTAATTTGGCCGCGCAGGGGGTCGGGAGTGCTCCGAACTCCTGGGTTGGAAAAACAACATCAGCTAGTTTATCTGTTTAAAATTTCAATCAATTCTGAACATGGATGGGAAGGAATTTGCATTTAAAAATTAAACCAAAACTATAAATATATCTGTCTTGAAATCATATACAAACAACTGAACCATATTGTTGACTTATAACCTTGAACAGAAACATCATAGAACAATAAAGTTTGTGTGATTTGAAAGCAGAGAATTTACACATTAGAATGGCACATTACACTCAAATTGTGACATTCCTTCAAAATGGTATATGCCACTGAGATCGTAAAAATTGAGTTAAACCTGGCTTTGGTCAGATGGGTTACAAAGGTTGATTGGTTATGATTGATTATGCCAAATTGAATATGGTTACTTTGTTCAGATCTTCGTTCAGTCCGTTCATCAGAATTTCGAGTAGTTCGTGAGAGTCTTGATGCTGATTAGAGGCAAACATCGAATTCATCTTACAGATGACGCCCTGCAAAGCATTGCCAAATCACTGACATATTAACTGCACACGTCATTTCAAATGTCAACGGCATATGATAACCTTAGCACTAAATAAAGAAGACAAATTGCATATTTACTTTCATTATCTTCCTGATCTTAATTCTCCTGCCTCACCTTACCTATCTAACTTTCTACGACTTACACTGATGACCATAATTTCCTAGCCTTCTCTGGCTTGTCCATTCTTAAAAACTACCTTTGTCGTACCTTAGCTTCCTGACTCTACGAAGTCAGAAGAAAAGAAGTACATGAAAAAGACACTTGCCCGAAAGTCCCTTGGCGATAAGGCCTTGTACTGGCCTGACCACATGGCCTTGATGAGGACAGCATACTCAGAGGCCACCTCACCCCTGTATCTTCGGCTGGTGTCCCTACAGTTAAAACAGGACCGCAGCCAAAATCATCACAAAGAAAGAACATTGAAAATCAAAACCCCTCAGATTTAACATCTCGGAATTCATACTACTAAGCAGTCACTCAACTGTTACTATGATGGCTCTACATAAATTACCAGTTTACCTACATGCATAACAGTAATAGCTCAACGTAAGTTCTTTTAGCTCATCAACACATTAAATCATAAAGGTTCTAAATAAGCTTCCAGTTTACCCATGTGTATCTACCATAATTTTTCTAAATAAGCTTCCAGTTAAACTACATGTTTACTACAATGGCTTTACATAAGCTTCCAGAAGAGTGGATTCGTTTACCGGATGATGTCCTGTGTGTAGGAATCGGTCAGAAAGTAGACGGTCAGTGGAGCTGCGTTGCTCAGACATTGTAGGGTCGAGTTCATGTAGCACGTGTTGCCCAGGTTGCGCAGACCTGTCAGGCCACGGCCCTGCAAGTAACATGCAGAGGAAAGTAGGGCTCTGAAGTCCCACAGTGGAGAACAGACCAGGCAAGCTGCTCATCTCTCATACGATTCAATACAACAGTGGCATGGATGGTCACCTATTAGTTAGAGCGACCGGCATGTAACGCGAAGAGTATGGGTATGGGTGCGATCCAGGTCAAAGGTAATTACTGTGTATGGTGTCTACTTTCCAGCTTATGCATAACAAATTCCAAAATTCAGTGACAAGAGACAGATCAACACAAAATACGCAGTTAACCACGATAAATTCTGAATTCACACTTAAAACACACTCTCTCCCAAGACTCGCTCATTACCTGAAGCTGGGTCTCCCTGCATCATTTCAACACAGAAAGACAGTCTTATTATTTCGGGATCTCTCGAACAGGGAGCACATGTGATAGGCGCAGCACTGTGAGTAGCGCCATGTAAATTTATGGATACAATACAATAAAAGCTGCCAACAGAATTTTCCAGATGCATAGAGCTATTAGGCATCAGACAGGAATCTAGCATCTGGATTCAGTGTTTAAAGAAATCGAAAAAATTCAAGTTCTTAGAGAAGTACTGTTAACGTCATGTTGTACCAGGCAGAGAGGAGTGCCATATAAATTATAATTAAACTGCAACTCACCATGCTGCCCCAAGTGGGATTGAGGTTTCGCACTTTGGCTTCCGATACCTCTGTCTTCACTGTTAGAACTTGAGCTGATGGTCTAAAAACAACAATTGCATTAATTGCAACCGCAATTGATAGTTAATGAAAGTGCCACTTAATGATTCAGAGATAATTCTACTCAAAAACATTGCTATAGCCTGCAAACAAAATGGGCTACAGAAGTCTCTCCACGAAATTGTATACGAACAAGGAAATACTAGACTTTTTGATGGAAGTTGTATAAGTGTTAAAATAAATGGATGAATGAGCAAAAGGAAAACCACATGAGGCAAAGAAACATCCTGTTGTAACTAGGTGTGATTTGATTAAAATTTGACAAATTCATCATACACATCTATGTATTAACTATCAAAATATTAATTCTAATTGTAAATTGATCAGTTGTTGATAATATAATTGTAATCAATTAGACAAAAGATTCAGCTAATTAAAATTAAAATCAATTAGCAATTTAACTAATCACGCCTCTGCAAGACATTGACTATATCAGTATTGCATAACATTTTCGAGTATGATGGTATTGAATGGCATATTCAAGTAGCATAGTTTTGCATGGGGGCTGTAGAGTAATTGATAACACACTGGGGCACAGAGCTGAGGAACCGAATTTACGACCTGTATCCTCCCGTAAGGTTGACTAGTCCTTCTTTCGCTAGGCATCAACTAAATTAGACGTATGGCATAGTAGGTGTCTTGCATGACTGCCAACGCTTAAATTTGACTCCTGTAATAACTCGTCCTCATTCATTCATACTGCGGTTTGTTAGTTTGACAAATTAAACAAATAATTATATACTATTATATACTGATCGTATAGTATGGTATTGCATGGTATATTCGTATAGAATGGTATCAGCAAAGGTGCCTGGACTAACTTTGGTTTGATGGATCGATCGACTTGAGGCAGAACTGGGCGAACGGAGCGACCAGCTTCTTCCCCATCTTGGATCATCTTTGCAATGTTTGGAGATGAATGCGATCTCTTCAATCCCCCGCTTCCCGATTCGGTCGATCCTTCATCCTTCAAGCGCTCCTTGTAAATAGTGGCATGACCATCGGCTGACACAAGCGAAGGCAATTGACAAGTATTAAGTACCTCACAAAAGCTCTGCATATGCTAAAGACTATTTAATAGATCTAAACAATTGGAATAGGAAAACATTCATCATAAGGATGCTTCAGCATTATTACTATAAATATTATAATAATTGTCATAATCAGTTTTATTATTAGCACTTTTATCATCATTATTATTACTATTATCATTAGAATTACATTGTTATTATTATTATAATCACTATTCTAGTCTTTTTTCTTTGCCCGAGGTAGATACGATCCTCGGGCACTCAAAAACTATCCAAAGAAGCATTGCTGTTCAGGCGTTAGCAGTCCTCGTTCCTGATATTATTATTGTTATTATTATTATCATCATCATCATCATAATTATTAAACTATCATTCATAGAGTGCCTAAATAGCATGAGTCTTGCACAAAAGTGCATAACAGGAGAGTCTTGGCAAATAAATGTTGAACAAATATGTCTACGGTTTAATTTAGAAGTACGATAATGTTGAAGATTTTAGAAAATAAAGTCCAGCAATTAATTCCATTCAGCCAGTGCTGAATGCACAGCTTTCAAATGTTCATAATATCTCTGTTGTCGACTGGTAGTGTCTACCTCCACATGTTCATATACAGCCCATATACCAAATTGTACTTTGGAATAGGTTAATGCAGAATATTCGTTTCTATTTTATGACAATTTGCAAATGTATGCTGCAGATATTTCTTTCACAGACCTTTTCTGCAATTAACATCAATTAAATCGATAAGTTCAATTGAAAAGGCAGACAAAGACATTGCTGGATATACAATAATAACAATGAGGACATAAAAAGACTTAAAGACCAAAGACAATGGAGATCATTTATTCGTACCCATCGCCGCTAGATGGTTGGCATCAGGAACCAACAATGATGATGATATTACTACATGAAAATGTAAGAGAAAAGTGTTAATACCCAGTTTCTGTTGAACTGTTCCAGGTGGGTCCCAGTAAGTTTTCTTCATCTTATGATCGATGTAGTAATATTTTCCAGTTCCATCGTGCAGTCTCCTTTCCCATCCAGCAGGAAGCACAGGAACATCAGACACGGCCCGGCCTGCGCCTAAAAATCACAAACCCACAGACTGCATTGCCCCGCAAAGCCCCGCCATTCCGGGGCCACGTATAACATGCAGGATGCTGTGGTCATTTGAACCTTCTATATTACATCCACAGGTGCAAGAACGATTTGTCAAAGAATGGTAAACTTAACAACGGAAAATTTACAGTAACTCACTAAAGCGCTGCACATGCTTAGGGCTATTTAATAGATCTAAACAATTGGATGAGAAAACCATTCATCATAAAGATGCTTTATTAATATTATCGACACTGATAATTAAGTTGTTAATTAAGAACAGGACAACCAAAACATCAAACCAAATACCTGAATCCTTGTGCAGCTTGTGCGCGGCCGCCCGACTTTCAGCCTGCCGTGCGAGCCTCTCCTTTTCTCTCAGCTCCTTCTCCACCCTCTCCCTCCTTGCAGCTTCCTTCTCTAACTGCTCCCGCCTGGCCACCTCCTGCTGTTGCTTCAAGAGTGCCGCTTCCCTCTCCCTCTTCGCATCTGCTGCATCGCGTTCCATTTGGCGCTTAATCTCCGCCTCCCTGTTACGCAACTCCTCTGCCCTCAGACGCTCTTTTTCCCTCGTCTTGATTTCTTCTGCTTTCTGGCGCTCTTGTTCCTGTTCCTCTCTTTTCCGTCGTTCCTGTTCCTCGTTCTTGATGTCGTCGGATTTCTGCTGCTCGTTTTCTTTCGATGCCTTCGTCAGTTCCACTGGTTTCCCGTCGCCTGTTTCCCTTTCATCTTCTCCCTGTCTGGGGGCTATAGGAGCTGAACCACTAGAAGTACCGGTGCTCGTAGGCTCTTGCTTGTTGACTTCACCCTGTTGAAAATTTCATCACAGCATAATATGTGCAATCTGATGGCGTGTGTGAGCCAATCGGATTACTGTGTGTAATACCACATCATAATGTATGCAATCAGATAAAAATGGTAAATATTAAATAGAAGAGCACAGAGCAGTGTTCAAAATTCCCTGTAATCAAGCTATATTCTGAGATGGACATGATTAGGCTTCAGGTACCATAGGCTCCAGGACCAAAGGTCCAGAGACTAGATTCCCCAGAAATCAGAGGCCCTAGAGACCAGTGGTCCCAGAAGACAGGATCCAGTAGATAAGCATTCCCGGCAAGTAGGATTATTGCACAAAACCAGGTTGTATGAAGGCATATGTGTACGCATGCATGACACGTAACTTAGCATGGAGGCATGACACGTAACTTAGCATGGAGGCATGACACGTAACTTAGCATTGGAGGTATGACATGTAACTTAGCAAGGAGGTATGACACGTAACTTAGCATTGGAGGTATGACACGTAACTTAGCATTGGAGGTATGACATGTAACTTAGCATTGGAGGTATGACATGTAACTTAGCATTGGAGGTATGACATGTAACTTAGCATTGGAGGTATGACATGTAACTTAGCAAGGAGGTATGACACGTAACTTAGCATTGGAGGTATGACACGTAACTTAGCATTGGAGGTATGACATGTAACTTAGCATTGGAGGTATGACACGTAACTTAGCATTGGAGGTATGACATGTAACTTAGCATTGGAGGTATGACATGTAACTTAGCATTGGAGGTATGACATGTAACTTAGCATTGAAGGTATGACATGTAACTTAGCATTGGAGGTATGACACGTAACTTAGCATTGGAGGTATGACATGTAACTTAGCATTGGAGGTATGACATGTAACTTAGCATTGGAGGTATGACACGTAACTTAGCATGGAGGCATGACACGTAACTTAGCATGGAGGCATGACACGTAACTTAGCATTGGAGGTATGACATGTAACTTAGCAAGGAGGTATGACACGTAACTTAGCATTGGAGGTATGACACGTAACTTAGCATTGGAGGTATGACATGTAACTTAGCATTGGAGGTATGACATGTAACTTAGCATTGGAGGTATGACATGTAACTTAGCATTGGAGGTATGACATGTAACTTAGCAAGGAGGTATGACACGTAACTTAGCATTGGAGGTATGACACGTAACTTAGCATTGGAGGTATGACATGTAACTTAGCATTGGAGGTATGACACGTAACTTAGCATTGGAGGTATGACATGTAACTTAGCATTGGAGGTATGACATGTAACTTAGCATTGGAGGTATGACATGTAACTTAGCATTGAAGGTATGACATGTAACTTAGCATTGGAGGTATGACACGTAACTTAGCATTGGAGGTATGACATGTAACTTAGCATTGGAGGTATGACATGTCACTTAGCATTGGAGGTATGACACGTAACTTAGCATTGGAGGTATGACATGTAACTTAGCATTGGAGGTATGACATGTAACTTAGCATTGGAGGTATGACAAGTAACTTAGCATTGAAGGTATGACATGTAACTTAGCATTGGAGGTATGACACGTAACTTAGCATTGGAGGTATGACATGTAACTTAGCATTGGAGGTATGACATGTAACTTAGCATTGGAGGTATGACACGTAACTTAGCATTGGAGGTATGACATGTAACTTAGCATTGGAGGTATGACATGTAACTTAGCATTGGAGGTATGACATGTAACTTAGCATTGGAGGTATGACATGTAACTTAGCATTGGAGGTATGACATATAACTTAGCATTGGAGGTATGACATGTAACTTAGCATTGGAGGTATGACATGTAACTTAGCATTGGAGGTATGACATGTAACTTAGCATTGGAGGTATGACACGTAACTTAGCATTGGAGGTATGACATGTAACTTAGCATTGAAGGTATGACATGTAACTTAGCATTGGAGGTATGACATGTAACTTAGCATTGGAGGTATGACATGTAACTTAGCATTGGAGGTATGCACGTACGTACTGTATATGTATCTAAGCGAAGCAAGTAAGCTTGTACAAACTAGACTTTTAGAAGCAACTAGAAAAGAAGCAATGAAAAATTCGACACAACATTGTCAGTAGATGAATTGTCTCTACCTCAAATGATGAAACGCTGTCGTTGTCTGTCGCGTTGCTGCCGTTGCCCTGTTCTTCTGACAACGGCATTTTTCTGCTGTCAACCGAGTCACTTCTCTCTATAATTTTCCTGTAATTTTTATTACAATTTCTTTAGCAATCCTCATTGGTTCACTTTTTAAATGGTGCTATACAAATCTTTGGTGACAATTACATAATCGCAATGTGTAACTTGTTAAAATTTCGTTTTTCTACAACAGTGCCATGCAGAAGAAAAGGTTTACAAGACTAAAAATATTATCGCTTGCAATTGTAATCAGACCTTTACACAGAACCACTTTAGGAAAAACCTCATCAGTGATACTCTGTTAAATGATAGAGAATTCAGGCACTTTGTGAAACTGTGACAGGAACACCAGAGGAGCTCGAGTCACAGCCCTCGGCACAACAATAGTTAGAAAATAAATCTGTTGTCTATATACGCAATAAAACAATAAGAAACTCGCTACAAACAATACCAGGTAGATGATAAGGCATTGTAATATTACTTAATTAACAATTCATCCTATAAGAAAAAAAAATGCAAATAATACACTGACATATCATTGCACAGAAATATATACCTTCATACATACAAAAATGTGCATACATTCATGAATATTTCAAACTTGCATTTTCTATTCTTGATTGTCAGTACTCAATAAAAAATCTTGGTTATGGTTATACATAAATGTATGTTAGATGCTCCGTAGACAAAACCCTATGGCACAAATATGGTGCCCAACTTATTTCATCACAGTCTGAAATAAATAATACAAACATATATCACGCAAACACTGGGTACCCATGACGTGGGACATAGTAGCCTAATGATCAGATCGCTTGCCCTGTGACACGGAGAGTACAGGTTCGATCCTATTCCATCAAGACAGTTACTGTGTAGGGACCTTGAGCAAGTCCTTCACTGAAGGTTGTTCAGCACCATCGATTGATACTTGGCAACAACTCGGTAGTGCTCAAAGAATACATGCGTACAATAAATGCCTTCTAAATGCACGAATAGTTGAACATGTATCGTAAATAAGGTGGTGGTAGTTGCCATTTAATGACACTGTGTCATAACAATGACCAATTCAATTGAATATTCGTTTAATGAGAAGACCAAGCTGTCACAACCGCAACTGAGTCAGCATCATCAGCGTTGCCCTCCTCCTTCATCCTGGCTTGGAACTGGCACTGCCTGAGTGGGCGCTCTCATTTATGTAGCAATTTAGAAATTCAAAAGAACCATTAAAATTTAGAGATAACATGCCTTTCATCTTTCTTCAACTCCTCCTCCATCTTCCTCTTGAGCCGCAACAGTTCCGCAAGGCTCCTCGCCTCCCGGTCCGTTGCCTCACGGATCGCCAACAGTCCCTTCATCCCGGCTTCCTCCATCGACTCAACCGTTCCCTTACCCCTATCACCCATTCCCCTCCTTCCAGCCAACCCTCCATCCCTACCAACAGACCAATTGGCTTCATCCTCCGAATCCGATGATGAAAACTGCCTGCCGATTTGTTTGGCCGGGGCTTTCAGAGGCTTTTTGGATCTGTCAACAGCTGGAATAGCAGTGGCGGGCGCGACTATCTCAGGAGTCACAGGAACTTTAGGGATGTTGGTGTTTTTCTCCGGAACCTTGGATTTCGACGAAGGCAAGTCGTTTGTCTTATCATTCACCCTTTGTCCGATGTCAGAGTTGTTGATTTTGTTTACAATTCTCAAAGGTTGGGTATCGCTCTTTGCAACGTCGGTAGAGTTGTTGAGGGTGACGGCGGGTTTTGGTTTCGTTCTGCGATCGATGAGGGGCATGAGAGAACGGGAAGGTGGGAGTATGCGGTTGATGTCTTCGTCAGGTGGGGTGATTGGGGATTCGATGGGAGATGGAGTGGGTGATTGCAGGAATTCCAATTCAACATCATAATCGATTGTGTCGACTGGAGAGAAAAGAGAGACAGATAATTTTAACAGAATAATATAAATAATAATAAAGCTAATAATAATGATACTAATAATAATAGTAGTCAACTACTACTAGTACTACTTCCATTACAACTACTACTACTAATAATAATTGTAATAATAATAATAATATTTGCATATTGATTTCAAACTGAAAAGCACAAATGATGATTAGGTATTACATGAGTCAAAATTAACTGCATAACTGCCAAACAAGTCGTCCATCCTGTTCTCTACATCTAATCTAGCCTAGCAAATGAAAGGACCAGTCAACCCTATGGGGGCAGCAGTAATCGAATCTGTTCCCATCTGTTCTTCACGCCAGTATGTAATAGATTACCCTATGCCTCTACCCTTGCAATGCCAAAAGCCTGTGAGGCAGTTATAGATAGGACATCATTATCATCATATGACTTTATAGTGCTTATTCATTGGATAGCAGGGCATTGATACTCACGAGAGGGAACGTCAGACGTAGCTCCATTGATGGGAGGAAGCGGGCATTTGACGCTAGGATTGGTGGTAAGGGAGGGATAGCACATGATCCACTCTTCATATCCCCCCTCCAGGATCAAAGGCTCCGAGCGAAGGATCGTCTCTTGGTCCCACTACATCAGAAAAACAATAAAACTATCATTACCAATCATTAAAACTTTTCATTAACCCTTTAAATACCACCACGTAGTAAAACGTATGGCGCAATCAATAACGATGGTCGTTAAAGTGCTAACAAGCACCTTTTGTAACGGTGTAATCTGAATAACAGACGGTGCTAAAGTAACCGGGCTTCTGATTATTAATATTATCAGCAATTATTATTGTTACTATTATTATTTAAGCAATGATAATACAATTAATATTATAATAATATTATGTCATTATCATTACAAGTATCATTTCTATGCAATGAACATATTGTTATCATCATTATTATCATCATAGTAAAACAAATATATTTATTCATAAATAAACTAAATGCAAATAGACTCATTATGCCTAAATTGATCATTATTAATATCATTGGAAGCATAATAATATTATATCATTATCAGTATTATAATCATATATAGAAAGTATTATTAGTATAATTATTGTTATGCAATTTTTATGCACCACTATCATAAATATCCGATGATACTGAGGCTTGAACCCAGACACTTTGCATTGCAAGGTAAGCACTCAAGCCAATTGGACAATGACTCTGAGGAAGAGAACCACTGAACTGAAGAGGTGGGAATTGAGTTTGGAGTGGAAAGCTTGTGGAGTGATAAGCAGATGAAGGTCAATGCACTGGAGCCACTCGGACATAATCTGTATTTCACGTTTTCTTGTTCTTTTTCAATCATTCTGTGGCTAAATCAAACACTAAAAATATTTCAATCAAGTGGACTTGGGGTACAACAATGCATAATTTGCCTTGGGCACCAGTTGTTGGCAATATTTCATCTGGAAGACACTCCCCTTAGAGATGCGACTGATGCCAAAGAGTAATATGCCAATGTTTACAAGTTGCTTAAGACTTATTTGTATCACTGTGGTTGGGCTGGGAGCACCTTAGAGTATACTTGTTGAGGGGGTGCTGTATAAATGTTAAAATTAATTAATTAATTAATTACCTTATATCTAAGACAAAGCTGAGCCTGTTTTGACCCACAACCTAGCACTTCATATACTCCATTGGAACAATCTGCCAGCTTTTAACCCATATCCTCAAGTCTTTTTTGTTTGGCTGCAGCCTGACTGAGAGTGCCTTTGAGTAGGTTTCTTGAAGGGGTGCTATATAAATTTTCGGAATGAATGAATTAAAAAAGCATTGAGCCTCTTATAATTATTGGTCATATCAAGGCTGATGGCTTAAATTCAGGAGATTCGTCAGATTTGATCAGTAGAGACTGACCTTGAAGAGCGCATCCTTGAGGCAGGTGAGAGTCGACTTTGGCTTCAGACCAGCTGCACTGCACCTCCAATCTAACAGGATGATGTAATCCACATGACCTCTTGACCTCCACACTTTCAACGTCGTCGCTGGTAAATTCCTTTCGATCTGTGATACCGTACAACTGGAAAGGCATGATCGATCGATCAATCAGTCAATCAATCAATAAAGCATATAGCCACACATAAATTTTCAACAACCGAAACACTCAAGCAAACACTTGCCATACCTAGCCACAAAATGAAACGTAATAATTGATCTCATCAAACAAACAGAGCAAAAATGCAATAGGAAATTAGACTAAGGATTGTCAGGGTGCAATAGGGAAAGAATAAAACCCCCAAAAGGACTGAGGTCCTGCTAGCAGGGTCACCATTTCATAGAGAAAACATAAATACATACATCATAAGAGTTGCCTCTCTGGTCTGGCAATGCCAACTTGGCCTAGCACCAGACTTTTGTCAGCCGGTATTAAAGGCCCGGTGTAGTCGCTCCTTTCGCTCTGCTGAGAGTGGAGGGGTATTCTTGTGGTTCCATTTGCTCATACAACAGTCATGCAAAACCATGCATTCTCTGTGGTTGGCCCTTATAATGTTTGGAAAGGCCTTTCTCTGGAGTTACATCTGTTCCTTAAATCATGTAGTGGTGCTATTTATGTCCATTTAAAAACTAACCTTTTATTTGGGCTGGAGTTTGGAGTGATTTTGAACACTGTCAACTTGTTTGATTGTCCAACTGTCCAATGATCCTAAACTTACCCGGGAGGAACCGCTGCTTCAGGAACGCTGATTGATTTCTCGGAAAGAATGTGAGACTTTTCAAAATCTTCGGCCGATCGAACGTCTATGAGAATGAGGCTGACGTCAGGGTCCTTCAGGAGACGGTAGACCGTCTGAACATCAATGCCACCTCCCTTTGTGGCCAAGCTGGCTTTACCCCCTAAGGAAAATACTTACATGTTCAACACTAAAGACAACGGACAGACTTAAAATTGAATTGGAAAAGGACTCAGGAGTTAACACACCCAAAGTTTTAAGTAGCATGGTTTAAAAGGGCAAATGGGGTCTAATCGGACTAGAAATAAAAAGATGTTAAAAGACTTGAGATTAGTGGGATCAAGAATTGCAAACAGAGAGGATTAAAAGACCAGTTGAAAAATAATATACAAAAAATAAGGGGGTTCAAGTTTATACGTAGAGTAATAGCATAAATGCATAAACGACTGAGTTGATGGTCAACATTCGTTTCTTTAGTTTTAAACAAAGAAATATTTAATTTTGAATGATGTCAATGTCTATAAATAGCCATGCACTACAAGGAGCTAGCCATTTATTTAGAGGAAGACAGTTGGGTGTGGTCACAGAGATTAACAGATGTGACACGTATACTATGTGGAAAGGATGAAACAAGAACCAATACCAAGATCATCCGGCTTATTGGATGAACTCGGCACATCTCCATTTCCTTCTAGTTTCTTCTCATCAGGCGAACTTTCAGATTTTTCTAGCTCATTTTTCTTCTCTGGGTCCTCCGTTGCATCCAACTTGTCCAATTTCTTGCTAACTTCGAGTGCTTCAGCCTCCTCATATCTGTATTTAAAAAAAGCATCATTGCATTTTTATTTGTACCTTGATGTAGTTTTACTTCAATTCTTTGTTTGGTATGATATGAATAAGATATAATAACTTCAATGATTAATAGTTCGGTCTACACAAGTAAAATTAGCAACATAAACAGTTAAATAATTAAGTTTTAAATTAGCAACATAAACAGTTAAATAATTAAGTTTTAAATTAGCAACATAAACAGTTAAATAATTAAGTTTTAAATTACCAACATAAACAGTTAAAATATTAAGTTTTAAATTAGCAACATAAACAGTTAAATAATTAAGTTTTAAATTAGCAACATAAACAGTTAAATAATTAAGCTTTTTCATGCATGTTAAATTAGCAATATAAACAGCTAAATAATTAAGAGTGTTTTTCTACATGTTAAATTAGCAACATAAACAGTTATATAATTAAGAGTGTTTTTCTACATGTTAAATTAGCTACATAAACAGTTAAATAATTAAGTTTAAATTAGCAACATAAACAGTTAAATAATTAAGTTTTAAATTAGCAACATAAACAGTTAAATAATTAAGAGTGTTTTTCTACATGTTAAATTAGCAACATAAACAGTTAAATAATTAAGTTAAAATTAGCAACATAAACAGTTAAATAATTAAGTTTTAAATTAGCAACATAAACAGTTAAATAATTAAGAGTGTTTTTCTACATGTTAAATTAGCAACATAAACAGTTCAATAATAAAGAGCTTTTTGCAAAACATTAAATTAGCAAAATAAACTGTTCTAAGTCACCATTATTATGGTATGTAAGCTACTTGCCCTATTTAAATGGGACAAGAATTACAGTGTAGCACTAAATATTGACTTTACAATGGATTACATGTGAATGAATAAATAAGCGACTGGATGGATGGATGGATGAATGATCAGTTTTATTATACAGCCGTATCTCAAGGCATGTTCATGGCATCTCAATAGCAAGAAGACAACCCTGTACCTTCACCAAAAAAACAAAAACAGATTGATGTTTTAGACATCATACACTTCAACCAACTTAGAATTTAGTGACTTTATCTGATGGCTAGTGTTACACAGCAAGAAACACACACACAAAATTTTAAACTTGAAAAATATAAGTTTGGTTATCACCTTGTCTTGAGGCTGGCTGACAGTTCCTCGGCCCGAGTGATGGCGTTTAGGCAGTTCTTCTTACCGATCAGTTCCTCCACGAATTTCTACATAAAGACATGAAATCCTGCTTATTAATTTATTTAATTATAAATGAAATTTATATAGCGCCACATCAGGAAAACATTATGAGGTAATCTCAGTACCAGATGTTGAATGGCATTAATAATAGAAGATTATCAGTCAGCAAACATTGCTCATGTAACCAGAAAAGCCACCAGTGCTCATCTTGTGAACACATGTCAGTGGTGGACACAAGACCAAAAATTCAAAATGAAGACCAAGACCGAGCGTTGAGACATCCAAAACCACAGTTTTCCTGTCTTGGGATGGTCTCGAGACCAGGACTGCGGTCTCAAGACCACATCACTGGCACATGCTGATTCGACCAGTAGATTACCAACTAGGATGACAGCAAGTTCAGAGTCCCTGAAGCAGTGAAGCACGTAGGACTGAGAATGTGGAATAACAAAAAGATGATGTTATTATCTGTTTTCAATGTCTCGTGGTTGTCTCATCGATAAATACAGAAATAAATATTTAAATACATAAATAAATAAATACCAGCACATAAAAGAGTCGAAGAGAAAAGAATGATGGGCGCTTACGGCTTGCTTCTTATAATCGGCCGATTTCTTGATGGCGCTGACAACATTGAAGTATTTCATGTAGAGAACGTAGGATCGCTCTTCATCGCCGAGCATAAACGCCTCTTCGGCTCCCTTGTAGACCTTCTCTGCAGTTGTTGCGAATCTATGCAAAGCAAGAAAACTCATTACAAGAAAAATGTCCACACAGACTCAAACCTTCTTAAGACTCTGTCTGTCTAACTCGCTGTCAAGTTTTCTTTTTTAAAACTCTGCCTCTCTCTCTCTCTGTTTCCCTCGCTTTACCACCCTGTCTATCTCTCTCCCCTTTTTCCTCTCCTTAAGATGTTGTTCGTTTATCTCCCTCTCCTTTTCCCTCTCCTTAATACTCTGTATTACCTGTCTGTCTGTCTACCTGTTGTGTGGCTGTCTCTCCTTTCTTCCCTCTACTTAAGACTCCATCTCTCTATTTTTTTCTCACTCTTTTTCCTTTTCCTTGGCTGTGTAGTTCCTCTGTTCCAGTCCATGATGATATACTGGTTGCCATACAGTTTCTGTTTTAAGTGTTCAGTTCATGCTGGGAAGATGTAACCGCCTGCATAGAAGTCTGAATCATATATATTTATGTACACAAAACCAAGGAATGTAGGCATAACTTTATGTACTAATAGATGTATAACACATGGAAGACTGTCCTAGGTTAGGTGGGGACAAATTGAAAAAAATTAGGATTGGAAGGACAGGTTGGAAAAATAATCCAATTCCCAAACATGGATGTGCCAAAAAAGATGAACTGTGGAAAAGACTGTAGAAATGTTTCATATTTAGGCACCATCAAATATTTATCAAATATTTATCAAATGTTTATCAAATATTTATCAAATGTTTATCAAATATTTATCAAATGTTTATCAAATATTTATCAAACGTTTATCAAATATTTCGCAAACGTTTATCAAATATTTATCAAATGTTTATCAAATATTTATCAAATGTTTATCAAATATTTATCAAATATTTATCAAATATTTATCAAATATTTATCAAATGTTTATCAAATATTTATCAAATGTTTATCAAATATTTATCAAACGTTTATCAAATATTTCGCAAACGTTTATCAAATATTTATCAAATGTTTATCAAATGTTTAACAAATGTTTATCAAATGTTTAACAAATGTTTATCAAATGTTTAACAAATGTTTATCAAATATTTATCAAATGTTTATCAAATATTTATCAAATGTTTAACAAATGTTTATCAAATGTTTAACAAATGTTTATTAAATATTTATCAAATGTTTAACAAATGTTTATCAAATGTTTATCAAACGTTCATCAAATATTTATTAAATATTTGGAGATATCATTAGCACCATACCCTCAGCCTGAAATTTGCCCTACGTTTCCACCCCAATGTATATGTATGTGATGTATCAATATATTGTATGCATGCAATAAGTATGTGACCTTGCAAGAATGTACGTGTGCAAGTATACCCGTATTCAGGTATCTGAACTATAAATCAATCGACATTCTAGGAACCCATAAAATGTTTTCTGAGCATTTGGCTGTCTGAGGGATTAGAACAGCGACGTCTTAGCATAACTAGAGCAGGATTCAAAATCCGACCTACAGGCGAGCATTGTTGACTTTGGGAATCTCGGCTGCCAACTGATTGAGCTTGTGGATATTTGTCGCTACGTATAAGTCCTTCTTTATCGAGCCAGGCATAATGATTCTTTATCCACACCTCCTGTAAAGAAAAATAACAGAAACATTTTCATCGATCAAATTAAGTAAATAAAAACCAAATTTAAAGTAAAACTAACAAATAATACTAGAAAAGGAACACTGATTTTTGAGGCTATATAGCCAATTTTGCATTGCTATTGAGAATTTCAACAAAAGCGCTATATAAATCTTCATATATAAACGGACATACGCTACAACCTCGCTTTGTGGTCTATTCCCGATGTAGATATTTAAGAAATTCAAAGAAATGTAAACTAAATAAAATAAACACTGATCAATACAACTTCAAGTATTCTAAAGAATAAATCTTTTGGGGCGGAATAACAGCTGTTTGTTGACAGCTTTTAATTTACGGCTAGGATAAGGTAAGGCGTCGTGAGGGTCGGTTTGGATCAGGATTAGGGCCAGTGTCCTCTTCAGAAAATACTGAAAACAGTTCCGCCGCAAACGTACTTATTCAAGGGTATAGTATCGGAATATTCTGTCGCAGAAACAGCACACAGTTATAAATTAGTTTATTTTCGCCACTCCGTAGTGATAGTTATGCAGGTGTAGGGCAGTAGCTAAGCCGTGATTTTAACAAATAGTTCTCTTGTAACACAATTTAAACCATAGCACACCTAGTTGATTTCCGCGACAAAAAAACTCAGTACTGTAATCTAATTTACACAAAGAGAAATTTTACCACAAATTGTAAATATCATTATCTACACTATTTTTGTGCGAACTCTCCTTCCTACCCAATGACCATTATTAGGCTAGTTTGGAAAATCCTTTTCAAGTCGTAGCTCGAAGGAGCGCCTATGCACGGCAGCGCCTCTGGCGGTGAGAAATTTAAAAAAATTACGTCATGATTTCTACTCTGCTGAAAAAGTCTAAGGAGTCTCGAGGGAACTGGAATTAATATGGAAGGGATATGAAGCCAATGATCATGGATCATCTTTTCCGATTCATTGCGGACGATGTGTGTGATCGACCATATATACATGTAATTAATAAAGTAACTTCCGGGTTCTCGGAAAGATAACTTTGAGCGTGGCCTATAAGCTTAATCGCTGAAAAGTTCATCTAAATTTATGCTACTCCAGTTAAATAAATCTTCCTTTGAACATATTTTATTTATATTACAAGATCTATATAGTTTATTATGTGGCATGGTTAGAGCGGTGTGCCTATAACGCAGAAAGTATGGATTCTATTCTCGTCCGATGAGTTACACTCATGCTCGAGCAGCTGCTACGAGCGTGAGCAAGTTCTTCGCGTAATATTATCGCTCTGCTATATAACTGCATTATTGCGTTATTGAAGTTTGTGTGCACTTCTGAACTAAGCGCAAGAAGGGCAGTATTATATTATTGAATTACAGATGTGTGTAAGACGACAGTATATACATATATATATATATGTGTGTGTGTGTGTGCGTGTGCGTGTGCGTGTGCGTGCGCGTGCGCGTGCGCGTGCGCGTGCGCGTGCGCGTGCGCGTGCGCGTGCGCGTGCGCGTGCGCGTGCGCGTGTGCGTGTGCGTGTGCGTGTGTGTGTGTGTTACAGTCAATGTGTGCACAACCAGTCATTGCATACAATGACTAACATTTTTAGTGAGTTCACACAATGACTGCTTTGGTCAGGCATTGTATACAATGACTAATAAAACCAGCGATTTCACACATTGACTGGAAATTGATGGCTGTTATTGTACACTTTGACTGATGCAAGGTAGGACATATGAATGTGTTTAATAACTTCCAAAACAGATACATGTTAAGCAGAAACCTAACTTCATTTATTGAAAATCATAAATGTTACCAAATAAGACATATAATTTTATCAAATATAACACATATAAATGCGCTTTAAAAAGAAAGTTCCAAATTCCATTTTGTCAACTATTATTATCACACGCCAGAGAAGTATGGCACCTGCTGTTGCACTTTACTTTAGCTTTGAAGCATTTGCATCTGTTTGATGAACATCTATTAGCTCCAGAACTGTTACATTTAACAAAACCTTGACCGCCGCATTTTGATTCTAGCTGTACTGCCCTACGCAATCCGGTATCTGAATCCTCTGAGACGTCCTCGCGAGTGAGTAGTATCTGGGTACTCAGATCGAACTGATTTCGTGCGTATTTGCCTTGCAGCATTCCTCTGCGAACAGCTATGCGATACAAGTAATTGCTGTCTCGATCAATAATGACACCCATAATATTCCTCGGATCGCCACGTCCTCTGTCCACTAATGGAATTGGGTTTGTACCGCTGAAGTCGGAACCGGATTGAATGCTGCAAACAGATCGTCTTCCGTTACCAAACGTTTGAGAATTTCTGTCGGAAGGTTGTTTGATCGAAGTCCAACACGAGGATTGCCACCGAACAGTGCCGAGAAAGGAGTCTGCTTTATAGTGGAATGATAGCTGGTGTTCTTCGTGAATTGAACAAACTTCAGTCCAACCGGCCAGTCGGTAGAGCTGTTATCACCCATCCACGCGATTAGCATGTCCTTGATGTCACACAGTTAAGGCGTTCCACTGATCCCTGACTCTGCGGATGCCGAGGCTTCCCATGCACCAAAAGCAAATATGTCCAGAGTTATTTCAGCTCGGTGATAACTGATGCCGTGAATTCGGACCCATTATCGCTTTGCAGGATATGAGGTGCTCCAA
The DNA here is from genome assembly GCA_959347315.1 of Bimastos eiseni. NCBI lineage: Eukaryota > Metazoa > Annelida > Clitellata > Crassiclitellata > Lumbricidae > Bimastos > Bimastos eiseni. Next base: position 3,090,562 of record OY365806.1, read on the forward strand.
TCAGTAGGAATATGTCGACGAGTTGGTAAGCGACCTTCGCAGCTCGTTTTGAAGAAAGAGGACGGAGGACGCAAAACTTTGTAAGATGGTCCTGATAAACCATTATCCATTTGTGATTCTCATTCGGCATCGATTGCATGTCGATAAGGTCCACTTGCCCGCGGGAGCCATAGTCGTTACTCAGGATTGGTCTAACAACAACTCCTTTGACTGCCGGACGTTTACGTTTCTTTGCACACTCTATACAAAGTGATTTGTACAATTCGACGACTTCTCGTGTAATGTTCGCGTACTTAACTGACCGAACTTTCATGACCTTGTTTCTTCCACCGTGTCCAGTAGAAACGTGGACGCGCTTTATAATGTAAAAAATATCATCATTGTGAGCGAAATAAACGACATCATCACCCTCGTCCTTCTTCTTCCTTATTAGCTTTTCGATTTCACCGCACATTATGTCATACCTTGCATCAGTCAAAGTGTACAATAACAGCCATCAATTTCCAGTCAATGTGTGAAATCGCTGGTTTTAATAGTAATTGTATACAATGCCTGACCAAAGCAGTCATTGTCTGAACTCACTAAAAATGTTAGTCATTGTATGCAATGACTGGTTGTGCACACATTGACTGTAACATATATATATATATCTATATATATATCAACTCAGGCCCGGTGGCGGACTGGCCATTGAGTTCCTATGTCACATGGGTCTCTCTGGTTTAGGGCACGGGGCCCCTATGGCAGCAGGTAATTAATAATCATAGGCCTATACGTCAATACACATACAGATTAAGCAAACTTCCAGAGCGAACTTTAACTGCAGTCCAGTAACTATTGGTAGGCCTACGTTGCAGTCGTTAAAATGTTAAACTACGATTAAAACAAAGCGATGAGACTTTAATCGTAATCTCACTATTTCTACAGCGCCCAAAAGCGAAGTCACGGGAACCAGCTTATTCACAGGCGCTCATGATATTCACAGCCTTTACATAGGTGTGCATATATATCTTGCATCGACGATTTATTTGTCTTTTTCCACTTCGATGCTGTTAACTATATTCAGGCTTGGAGCTAACGCATTTAATTCTAGTACTAGTATATTTCATGCATGAAGCCTAGGTTTTACTAGGCATATCAACATCTTGTCATAGCGTTAGCTCCAAGCCTAGGTGTATTTTGATTTCATATTGGTCTTATAGGCCTAACATCCTATAGAAATATAATAGAAATGACCAAATGTGTGTCGAAATTGGACCCGAGATGAACTGCGCATAGTGCGATGTTGGATCATACTACGACATCAAATAGCGAACATTTACAAAATATTCTTTATCATGAGATGACTTTTGAAAAGGTTGTATTTAATCTTTGCTCTTTCACTCTGATGGATCAGTACTTCATTGGCCACTTCACCACTTTCCGGAACAGCGTCGACATTGAGTGGAACAGCTAGACGAGGTGGTCGTGCGTGGGTACCTGTCGGCGATGAGGTACTCTATCAGCTCGTCAGGCCCTGCCAGAGAGCTTAAATCGGACATATGCAGCCCCAGATCCGGGGATTAGTCCATTATTCTGATGCTTGTCTTGCACTCTTCCAGTTGGTGACCAGTTTGACACAATGACATGTCGCAGTGTCATCCTCATGGTAGAACTGATACTGAACAACTTCTGTGCTGATAGAACCATATTTTTTGAAACTTCTGCAGGATTCCGATGTACTTGACCGTGTCTGATTCAACACTTGCTGGCAGCCATGCATCCCCAAGCCATGATCTTCAGAGGATGCTTCACCGTCAGGTTCAGGCACCGATCCGGCTTTAATTCTTCTTCATGTAACCTCTTCACACACGTGTTGGCCTGGTTGCCAATCGCGCAGAAAGTGGTTTCATCGCTTAACAATGTCTTCTCCCACTTCTCACAAATCCAGCTGGTCAACAATTTACCGGGAGTGCCAGAGCAACAACAGGACACTGGTCTGGAAACCTTAATTACTTGCAAATTATCTCTATACTGTTGTCAGACGGGGATATACGCCATATATTGTATTGCCTATTAATTTCTAAGGCGCCTATAGTAGGATGCACCGTTCAGAAGCGCTGCCAGTGCGCAAAGCCATGCGAGAGGAAGCAGGTTTTGAGAAAAGCGAGAGAGAAAAGCGAAAGCGTGAGCGAGAGAGACTGCCAGATAGAAGGAGGAATCGTATTCCACAGAGTAGGACCAATTGAAGCAAAAGATCGAGACTGAGCCCTATATCTATAGTAGGTCTAGAAGGGTCCAGAGGTCAAGTGACTCAAGTCTACTGGACGAACGAAGTGGACGGAGGGAAGAAGCTGAATGAGGCCGAAGTATTACGTCAACCAGATATTTCGAGAATTTAAAATAATTCAAAGCCAGACTTCTCTGTTTAAGGGTGGTAAATAGCATCTCCAGTTGATGGCATATCCGCAAGCCATTTGCAATATTTCATGCCTCAAATTAACCCAGACTTCTCCTCCCGGGTGTAGTAGGCCTACTTGCAAGTAATCTATATCCACTGGTAGACTTCCCAGAAGGTCCAAGCCATTCGCAACATATTCGACAACACCAGACGAATATTTGTAAAGAGGAAGGGCAATAGTAGGCTACATGGTTTATATCATTGGCAATCGCAAGAATTAGCTATACATGTAGGCCTATGTAACTGCTCTACAGACAGATTTGATCCCACACGGACTTTCTCAAAGCGCGTTTTATGAATCCTCGATCCGGTTGCCTAATATAATTTGTCCGCCTAATGGACCTGAACAGGTGCATCATAGCATAGCTGGAAAGAGTGATCCAAGCTTGATGGTCCACGTGAGTATTGTTCCAAAGGGATTGGACCAATGCACAACAACCCACGGTGGCTGGGCCATCAGACTGGAAGAGACCAAGTTTGGACCTGCGTGCCCGAACTAAGCATTCTACAGGCACTTTCTATATAAATGCTTTAAATTGTCCTCTTCTTTGATTTGGCAGCGAGCACCTCCTCTGAACGGTACTCTTTGAGAAGCGCTATATAAATGATCGTAATGAAGCACTTATAGCTGAGTGAGCAATCGATTGAAAATTGCAACAAATTCCAACACCGCTTAAGACACTACCGTTTACATCTAAAGCATAATGATAAATTTTGCAACTGAACAAACTTGAAGCAATCGACCGAAATGTAAGCGAAACTTTCCAGATCAAGAAGTCTTTCTATTGCTACCGTATACATAACAGAATGTTAGAAACTATTTATTTAAAAATAATATTATAATGTTTTTTGCTTCAATTCAGAACGGCATCTGTTCTCTCCTGGACCTTCGTTGAGCATTGTTGCTCATGTAGCAATGTTATTCATTATTGCTCGGTTTGTTCCAAGTCGTCCTGAAATCGAAAACAAATGAAGGTTAACAATCCGAAAATATGTTTAGGTCTACTTCAGGTATTTTCTTTTTCTACATGATGGGAACGATCTTATAATTCTCAAAGTACTAGGCATTTTCTTCCGATCCATGCTACGAACTAACCAAAACTTCACCTCTTGTTATATCCCCACTGTGTGGAGAGATAGCACCCCTCCTCCCACTCAATCCTCCTTTTCACACTCCTCACTCTCTTCTCCACCTAATTATGCACTCATCGTCACACTTTTCCTTTCCTCTATACTCCATAATCCTTCCCTACGACTTCCTCCTTCTCCTCCTCCTCTTACTACTCCTCTACAACCCTGCGCTCCCTTTCCTAACCCTCTTCATCATCCCAATCCCTCTTCTTCCTCTGATAACCCGAAGTTCCCCGAACCCTCTGCATTTCCACGAACTCGCTTTTTCTCCCAGTGTTTCATGAGGTAATAAGGTTCTATGCCGACATGATAGAAATGATTACTGTCCTCACCTTTAACCTAACCCTTTATATCTGGGTCGGGTTACTCGGGTAACACTACGGCCTGACCTTAATCGGACACACTGTCGCTCACAATGTTAGCCATAGAATTGATGTCGACTTCTTCGTTTGAGATAAACACGGCCGAAGTCGGTTCCTCACCAAATTCAACTTTGGAAACGTCTTCAAAAACAAAAATATTTAGGTTAGACAGGTCATGAGACTGACAATTGGTATCAATCTGATTCTCATCTTCTTTACTGCCCCTCAGCGATTGACAGGGATGGGCTGTAATTTAACTGAATAGGCCCTAATTGAAATGAAGTATTTTGTATCACAATTGGAATTATTGTTAATCAGTTGGTCCAACTTGTTGCCTCAAATCAATGTAATTCATATTCCGTAATTTATATAATTTTGCCTGTAATTTGTAATTTATAATTGCATTATGAAAAACAAATTGCCTTAAGTTAGGCCACTTCATAAACAAAAATCACATATGTAGGCCTATCTACGATTCAAAATCGTCTTACTTTGATATTACATTTTCAAGTATTAGGCCTGCCAGAGGTGTAACAAGCGGGGGCCAGGGGGGCACCTGCCCCCTGTTTCAAATCTGGGGGGGGGGGCAAAGCCCTCTCCCAGTTTTAGTGCTCAGTGCCCCCCATGTGCCCCAAATCGGTTCTTATTTTTGTTTCTCCAATGGCTTTTAAAGATGACTTTTGTTAAGATAATTTTGTGGTCCCCATTCAAAAAATTTCTGGGGGTCAAAATTTAAAAAAGTGGGGGGGGGGCACACAAAATTTTCTTTAATTATGGCCCCCCACTTTTCAAAACCTTGTTACACTCTGAGGCCTGCTATTACTAATTTTTTTAATTTAATGCCGCCCGGCCTTCTTCTGCACCGGTAGAAAGACACTTCAGCTTTTTTGTCATGGTTGTAACTTGTAAGGCCTAACACAATCGTCTTTCGGTTAAAATTGTTTGGACAGTTGCTGCTTCTGAAAAAACACGAACTAAGCCGTTTCTGACAATGTTATGCAAACAAACAAAAATCAGAAAGCTTGCGTTTCTTGTCTTGGCAGCATTGACAATGTCAGTAATTTGGTGTAATTGAAATATCGTAATTTGTAATTAGTAATTTCCAGCAAAACTCGAAAGTAATTGTAATGTGTAATCTAATTCCATTTTCACAAGTAATTGCTAATTTTTTTATTCACTTAGACTACATGTCAGCCTGTAATTTTCCAATCCCTGGCCATTTAGAAATAACATAAAAAGAGAAGTTAGACGACGAAGCGAGCGAACGCAACACGTATAGGCCTACCTCATGTCTATTTATGGAAGAGCGATATACAGCTAGTTGAATGTGCACACAAGCGATTGACTGACATAGCCTGCTATTCTCTATATCTGTGTTTACAGGCGCCACATGTTGCTACTTAAAGGAACTGCGCACAGAGCCCTCTATTGCGGTCCAAATCAATCTTCTAGTTTAAAAAAATATTTGATACTAAGAAGTCTGCCAAAAAAGTTTGCAAGAATGTAAACATGAAAGGCACGAGAAACAACGACATATAATTAAGACAATAAATTATTAGGTGGTCAAAGAATATTGCGTGATAAAGTAGTACGGCTATATATGTGGAGAAAGTCCCAACTGACAGAATTTCACCTGTAAAAGGCGCAATGCATAAGCAAGAAACAAAGTCAAACTAAAAAATGTGAGCTTTTTCTTTGCCGCACTAAGATACCTGCACTAAGATACCTGCACTAAGATACCTGCACAAAGATACCTGCACTAAGATACCTGCACAAAGATACCTGTACTAAGATACCTGCACTAAGATACCTGCACTAAGATACCTGCACTAAGATACCTGCACTAAGATACCTGCACTAAGATACCTGCACTAAGATACCTGCACTAAGATACCTGCACTAAGATACCTGCACTAAGATACCTGCACTAAGATACCTGCACTAAGATACCTGCACTAAGATACCTGTATAGAGCGTCTTATAGACATTAATAGTTTACGAACACGATTGTGCAATCAAAGAATGAACTGCATTAACAATAATGAGGATGACAAGACGACTTTCACCAACACTGAGACAACTTCGGCACATGACAAGTGACCGAAGAAAATGGGGTAACATGATCGTAACCAGGGGTGTAACAAGCGGGGGCAGGGAGCGCCGGCTCCCAGTTTCAAAACCGGAGGCATACATAGCGCCCCCCAGTCTTAGTGCTCAGTGCCCCCATGTGACCCCCCCCCAATCGGTTCTTTTTTATGTTTCTCCAATGGTTCTTTAAGATGACTTTTGTTAAGGTAATTTGTGCCCCCCCATTTTTCAAATTTCTGGGGTAAAATTAAAAAAGTGGGGGGGGGCAAATTTTTTTTGCTGTTGGCGCAATATTTTATAAATTATGCCCCCACTTTGTAAAACCTTGTAACACCTCTGATCGTAACCATCACCACCAAGTGGCTGGCGTCAGGAAATAATGACGATAACGATGACGAGGACGATGATGATGATGATGATGATGATGATGATGATGATGATGATGGTGGTGGTGGTGGTGGTGGTGATGAAACAAATGAAGACGACGACGATGATGATTATAATGATAATGAAATTCAATATTATGGCCTACTATTGGCTTCTTACCCAATGTGCTTGAAACGAAAGCCATGTTGGCAATTCCGTTATTGGTCTTCGGCAGAGGTTCCTGCTTCTCTGCAACGCTTATCCCTGCACTCTTCACTTGCGACGCGGCAGTTACACTTTTCGTTGATCTGAGACTGCTTCCTAAACATTCGACCAATGTGACTCTTGGTCAATGGTCATCATCGCAAAGTTATGTAAAATCGTTATCGTAACCGTCAAGCTAGATTTCTTAGAGCGCAATTTTAGGGCTAAACTCAGGGCCATAGATTATTCACAAGCGCTGCGTCGTACATTAGGGATTGAACATGATGTGTATGAGTGCGACTAGAGAGGTAGGGCAGAAATCAGTTGATTATAATGTCTGGGACGCCGAAGGAATGCAACAGGACGTTGAATAGAATGGAATGATCTACACAGTCAAAGATATAGAGAAGTCTAGGACTGTTAAGGCAGTCACAAACGCCGTATGTCCGTGGCAAGGACGGAATACTACTAGAGAGGCTGATAGTGCCGGACATGTCAAAGTAATGCTGCAAGACTCTGAGTAGGGAGTTAGTTACTAACTTTCATGGGTTTAGGACTCTTTAATTGCTCGATGCTTCCCGTGCCCCTAGTTTAGAAGTAAGTCTAACATTAATAGTTGGTTATCCTATCCTTTCTTTTGGTAATTTTGCTACACGTTTCAGAGGGATTTCGATACCTATTGGAACTCCTTTTGTAGCCTCTGGTTTGTAATCTTTATTTTCTTGGTAATAAATACTGATCGCCATGGCAACAAGAAACGAGAATGAATTGAAATCGAGGATGCAGTGTTCTACGCAGTCAAAGCACCAGAGAAGTCTAGCAGTAGGTCTATTTTAAAGGTAGTCACATGTAGGCCTATGTATAATCTGCAGTAGGGGCCAGGTCACCATGTATATCTTACTGCATATATAAACTTATAGGGTATGTGATCGATGCATATGAGGCCATACCTGTTGATTCTCTTTTGGTGCACGTCAACATGCGCAGGAATTCCTGCCGGAAGGACTTTCCGGCAAGAACACAGAAGAAGAAGAGGCCGCAGTAGTTCCATGCGGCAAATACGTCAACGGCCCACAAGGCGAACACGCTTCTCCAGGCTAAGTATTGCGGGCCGTATTGGCTTGGAAGTCCAAGGATACTGTCACCAATGATAGAGATGAACATAGGAATGTAGACGATGATGGAGTAGGTGGACACCGATACAAGGGTGATGGTCAACGCCCTTTGGCGCCGGGTCTTCCGTGCAGAGTTCCCTCCTTGGGAGATCTGCTCGTGCTCCGAGCGCTGCTTGATCAGCATGAAGATGATGAGACAGTTGAGGACGGCAATGGTGGCATATGGAAGAAGAATACCGATGAAGGAGTGGATGGCGAGATAGATGGTCGCGTAGAGAGTCTCTTTTCCATTGACAATAATGCAATTGTAGTTCGTCCCTTGGTGTAGCAAGAGCTGGTAGATCTCCAACAGGCATCCGGCCACCAGACTAGCCACAATGACAATCAGGATTCGCTTCCGGGAACAGATGATCTTCACCTTCATCGGCCAGCGGACGGATATGAATCGCTCTACGGTGTAGATGAGAGACAGCCAGCTGGCCCAGCTCTGGCTGACCGCCATTATCCAGCATATTCCCTTGCAGGCCTGGTCGAACTTCATCAATGACCCCGTAACAAAGAGTTGGGTGAATATGTTGAATTGTTTGGCAAGAGACAGCGTATCGACGACGCACAGAATGATGAGTATGGTGATGACGTTCTGCCGTCGAGTGTACGTTCGAATGAAGACGCAAATCGAAAGAAAGTTGACAACCAGGGAAAAAGGACCAACGACTCTTGAGGACCAGAGGCTGGCGTCTGATGTGATGATCAATAACGATTGGCTTATAATTACGCGGGAGGGTGGTGGTAAATTAACTATTCCAGAGGTTATAGTCGAGTAGTTGGTCGCCTGCGTTAGGTTCGTGCTGGATGAGTTGAGTGACTCGTGTGGAATGGGTGCATTGGTGGTTGGGTAAATAGCTAGTGGTTGTCCTGCTTCTTGAACCTGAACGTTGTCTTCGGGTGCTGATGAAAACCCAGTATTTCTTTGGTCCTCTGATTCAGGGCCTGTTTTCTTTGTGGAAATAGCCTCAATGTTTTCAGTAGACATCAAGTTGGCGTTTGGTACGGTTACGTTTGCTTTGCCTGCAACTGTCTCCGTGCTTTCCGTAGACATTACGTTGGCTTTTGATAGAGTTGCACTAGGCTGGCTTGAAACTGTCTCCGTGTTTTCAGAGTTGTAGGGGAGAGTAATGGCTTTCCAATTTTCCTCAGAGCTGAATTCTTTACTGATCGAAACACCGATCAAATCTACGTTGTTGGCTGAAAGTTAAAACACCCAAAGCTAAAATATTTCATATATAAGTTACATGAATACATGTTAGAAATAAGAAATGTGCAGTTGATTTTCTTATAAACTCGATATCTGAGAAGCATATTGTTGGATGAACGTGCCTGTAGGCCTATACCTACTTATGTTGTTATGTTTTTACACGTGATTAGCATGCTGCGGTCTTTATAGTAGATGCATTATGCCTGTTGCCTGCTGCTTACATCTGTAGGCCTACGGGTACCTTTACTTGTCTCGCTGTTTCTATAGCTTTAGGCAGCTAGTGTAAGGGGATCGGTGAGTGGCCTTAACAGGCTTTCCACTTCCCTATTAATAATAGTAACGCAGCGTTCTATGGGAAGATGTAACTGACCTTTAGAATAGGCTAAAGTAGATGTCTGTGTTCCGCTTGTTGTTTGCTAGTTACACTTTGCTCTCAGAAGCTTCATTTGTTTAACTTTAATTGAGCGCTCCGGTAAAACTTAATGTAACTTGTATCATTCTTGGCTCTCAGATCCGCGGTCCTGTAAGACTAACCGTGCTGCCATTTCGCTGTCTTCTCGACTAATTAAGATTAAATCTTGATACTAATATCAAACCCTATTGCACTTATTTCTCTCAAGCAACATAGTAGCCTATACATGTCAGATGTGCAAATAACCTCTCAGAACTTTCTGAGCTTCTAAAGAAACGTTTATTCGGCTCCGATTAAAGCGTCGGCATTCTGTAAGGCAGAATGAAAGCAGAAATAGACGAAAAATAAACAAAAGTAAACTAAGAAGGGAGACGAAACGATGGAATTAAATGCATGTATACGAGACACATGTGCCCCAATCAGGGCGCAACATAAATTAAGTCTTCAAGAGTCCGGTTATTTCTTACCGCTTCGGCGTCAAAATGAGAGAGAAAGAGAGAGAGAGAGAGAGAGAGAGAGAGAGAGAGAGAGAGAGAGAGAGAGAGAGTGAGAGAGAGAGAGAGAATTCTAATTCGGAGTGGCCTCTAGTTCTTTTCGCGACTTATTTCGCAAAATTAGCTTCCATATGATATCCTTTGAAGTGCGTAACTCATTAAAGGTGGGCACCATAGACGTGATCACCTTGTCAGCATTCCATCATAGATCCCATGTAGAACCCATATTCCCATGTGGGATACGCATAGAACCCATTTTGCTCCCATCTAATAATACCCATGGAAATGTTGGCGTACGGGATGGACGCGGGCTGCTATTAACTGATGCGTGATAAATACCACGAATCTGTCACGAGTTCGTCAGACGCTTACGGGCTACGACGATATTCGTCAGACGCGTAGGGCTATGGACTACGACGCTAAGGCTTGTGAAACTGTGCATCCAGCCATTGATCGAAATTATAAGAAAAAATAATTCTACATCGGCCGAGGAGGTGCCCCTCAAAATGAAGCTGCTTAAACTCATAACAATGGCTCAATGGCTGCCTCGTGAACTGTTATTGCTCTACTAACCCAACCCAATCAAATCAATGGGTTTAAACACCTTTGCGCGTTTTAAAATCAAGACAGAGGAAGGATTAACCCAAAAGATGCAGCAATCAATTAATAATTATTCATCACATCCCATTAGCTCTTGTTTCTTTGTCCTCATATAGTAAACGTTCAATGTCCCATAAAGCTTTCCCTCAAATATGTGAGGCGGGTGGTCAAAACCTAACCGATGCTTGTCGGTTCCTAATTAATGAGATAAAGGCTGAAATAGGTGAGAGGGGTCAAAAACACAGAAAATCGTTTTATGGCATATTGTTACAAACAAATATGTCTTCTTTCAATGTCTTAAATAAAAAAATGTTGAATTGAAAAATTAAGTTGGAGAATAATGAACTTTAATGCATATGGTGTCTAGATTTGCATTGCCAAAAAAAGTGATGGGCATGTTATCAACGGCGACTGCCTCAATTTATCTGGTTTTACCACGCCTAGCATTCTCAACGAACCACACCCAGTGTTTCAGGCAGACGGAGACCCGAACAGCGGATGGCTTCAGGCACTCTTTGATGTTGACGGTCATCGCACTCAACCGTTAACGATTCGCAATTGGTCATGTGATCATTCAAAGTTTTCCAATTAGCCTAATATCCTAAATTTGCAATTAGCCAATTATGCCCTCATAACGTCAAAACGAGGAAGCCGTACAAGTAAGTGTGCTGTAGTATTTCAATGTAGAGCTACTCTTTGTTCTCGGAGAAAACTCGACTGGCGATGGTGTCTATTGAAGTGCATAACTAGACTTCGCCTCCTGTCTGCAATGGTGATCTAGAATTTAGTAAGCTTAACTTAAAAGTTAAGCGCAGGGCATTCATAATTACACTCATCACATAGGCTTATGTACATGTCTGGAGACATAGGCTACATGCGTATACATACATGCATGCGTACATGCATGTAGGCCTGCGTGTACAATAATTGTACAGACATATCGTAGAGTCTGTGTGTATGTTCCTTCGTAGAAAACTTCATGGATAAGTTAGTGCGTTTTATATTTACCTTAAGACTTACCTGTTCAAGATTTATTATAACTAGACTTACCTTTTACGCGTTTTTGCGCAAGATTTATTTTGCTTGGGAGCGTTAAAAATGACATTTTAAAAATAAAACAATAATAGTTGCTGCTAAAAGAATCAGGCGATGGTGAGTGTGACTGTGATCAGTGATAGTAGCCTAATGCTGAAAGTGAAGTGCAATCCATAAACTATAGTAGGCTCTTTCATCTTGCAAAATTATGTATAGGAACATATTTAAATTTATGTGCATGAATTTATACTTCGCGACCACGTAATAACAATGCGATGATATTATTTGATTATATTAAAAGTTCTAACAATAATATTCTGCAATGTAAAATCAAAAACGGCCTACATTGTTTTACAAGCGCATGAATTTCAGTTAAATTTAATTATTGGTAGTAGCGCAGATCGCTATAGATGTTAGACGAAAATGATTCAGTGATTTAGTGAATGGCTGACAGTTTCCTGTATCTAATGTTTGTTTTTCGTTCTTCTGCTTCTAGAACTGCTATCAAAGATTTTTTCTTTTTTTCACATTTTAAATTATGAAAAAGTGTAGTCAAATTTCTCACAATTTAAATTTTTTTTAAAAATCATCATTAAGTTGAGCCCGAGTGGCTATATAGTAGTATTAGCAAGCCATATCTACACCTAGTAAGTGGCGTAGCTGCCTCTGTGGCGCCCTGGAGCAAACCTTGCTCAAGCGCCCTTCCACCGAGCCATGTCCATTCTCTGTGCCTCATGAAGTGTCTGTGAGTAAGCTGGTTCCCGCGACTTCGCTTTGTGGGCGCTTGTAGAAATGTTAAGATTGCGATTACGATGAAGGAATAACAGAAAAGATACAACTACCCATCTGTCATTCTGTCTTTCTGCGCTTTCTCATCGAATTTATGGATTATTTGGAATTTGTGAGGGTAAATTGAACTTCTTCAGTAACACTTGCAGAATGGAGAAGTTCTCGAAAGTCAGTACAAAATGAGTTCAACTCTTCTGCACTAGTGTTATCAACGAACAGAAGAAGTACAGAAATGTTCAAAAAAGTTCTACTCAAAGAACAGAAAGTGCTGAAAATGTGTTCATTTCGGTTACCGTTCATTTCGCTGCAGATAATTTCGTCACAGATCGTTTCGTCGCAATTCATTTCGTCGCATATTGGTTAAGCATCGTGAGGGTCGGTTAGGGTCAGGTTATGCGTGGTGAGGGTCGGTTAGGGTTATGTTATGCGTAGTGGGGGTCTTTATGGTCAGGTTATGCGTGGTGAGAGTCAGGGTCGTCAATCCCTCTGGGTGATGAAGGAAAACTCCCGGTGGTCCTAAGTGCCAGGAAGGCAATATATTTCCCCCCTTAAGATGCAAAAATGCCCCTTTACCTGAAATTTGAGGCATTTACCTCCGGACCCCTACCTGGACGCCCCGGTGAGGGTCGTTTAGGGTCAGGGTTAGGGTTAGTGTGGTTTTTTTTTAAATGCGACGAAATGATCTGCGACGAAATGATCTGCGAAAAAATGATCTGCGACGAAATGATCTGCGACAAAATTATCTGCGACGAAATTATCTGCGACGAAATGAATGCGACGAAATGAACGGGAATCGTTAATTTCACCGAATAATCACGGCTAATTACTGTGTCTACATGCAACCGAGCAACTGATCTGAATATGACCTATTTAGACTAAATTTATGCAAACAGGACTTATTTACGCTATGCGAAATGAATGGAATCATGTTAACTACAGTACTTTTTTAGCTCTCATTTAATGGCCTAATTTCAATAAGGTAAAAGTAGGACGCGGGCTGCTATTGCGTGATAAATACCGCGAATCTCACACGTGTTCGTCAGACGCGTACGGGCTACAACGATATTCGTCAGACACGTGAGGGCTATGACGCTAAGGCTTGTCAATTTGTGAATCTAACGATCGAAAGTAATTAAAAGAAAAAATAATCTTTAATCGGCCGAGGAGGCACCCCTCAGCCTTTGGCCCTCTGGAGCAATTGCTCCGCTTCGCGAAAAGAAAGGAAGAAGAAATTGAACATCATTTCGGAATTGACAAGGTTGGTATCAATGTTGCCAGGCGTTGAAAATGCGATAAGAATGTTTCTGCCAATGATAGTGAGTTTTTTAGTACAAACTGAACAAACTGTAGGCTACTATTGAACATTCTTTCTCAAAACTTAAATAATTCAAGAAGAAGCTTCGCAGTTGAATGATGCAAAAATGACTAAACTGCTGCCTGTCGGTGATGAGTCCAGAATCAGATGTGTGGGAGTTTTTGAATTTCGATGATGTTATCAGAGACTCATCTGAGAGTAAAACACGAAGGCGATGTTTGTAAGAAAACGCCTTGACAATCCATGTATGGCAAACATTAAATCATATTAATTAGTCTCACGAAGAAATTTAGGCCTACTGGTCTCATCTCGTAATTACTGCGGATTGTCAAGTACGGTTTGGCACTAACTATAGTAGCAATCTTGTTGTTAATGACTGCGTTTTTGCCAGCTATAAATTCCAATAAACGATTATACAATACAACACAATACTTCCAATTTGCATGACAAATTCATTTCAAAGAATTTAACGCATATTAAACTTTACCCTTATTTGACACTTATAGTGAACAGATCGCTGTGTTAGAGCTTGGCTAGCAGTTTAGTAGCTTAGTAGGCCTTTTGTTTTAATCATTTATGAAAATGACATTATGTACACTACTATTAATTCATTACTCTATACCTAAAATAAAGAAATTGCGACGAAAATCGGGTTACATTTAAGATCAGGGTTTGTGCCTAATCCTTCAAACGGCTCAGAATAACGATGATAGAAGAAATTATATCGATTTTAACGATGACGTCAATCATGATAGTATTGGCAGTGATGTCACCGTTGGACGAGGCAGACAAACCTGTTGTACCCTGGCCATCATTGGGTGCGACACTCGTCGAAGACTCTCTCACAAGGATGACGAGGATGGACCAGACCCAAAGCACAACTGCCCTGCCGCAGCAACCACTCCATCTCCTTCCGAACATCTTCATGGCGACACAAAAGTCCTGCCTTCCTCTTCTGCTGAAACCACTTTTCTTCAACAAGAAATGTCCGTCACACGTTTCAATTCAACATAGAACAATGTTCACGATAGGAAATCTTCAATCTAAAAGTCGCTCCAAGGTTTCAATGTCGTATTTTCCCTTGCTATTGTGATTACGATAAGACCATTCTGAATAGTCGAGCAACTCTTCTCTTCTAACTGGCAGTCAACTCTCAAAGACGATGGTGACACTGTTGCGAAGCTTATACCTTATTGTCGAATTGCCTCAGTAGCTGCCCTATGCATCCATCCATCCATCCATCCATCCATCCATCCATCCATCCATCGAACAACTTCTTCCTAACATGCACCTGCATGAGGACATTTCTCTCAACCGTCAGACAGTTCGCTACGCAATACGCATGTTACAGTCTGATAGCGTGTCTCATTATATCCAAATACATATTGTTGTGCATGCACTTTTGTATTGCTGTATTGTGTTTGTCTGTTTGTATTCTTATGCATGCAACTATGCCAGTGTCGTATGCAAGACCTTAAACTTCAAGACCAAGACGAGACCGAGACAGCAGGCTTCCGAGACCGAGACCGAGACACTAAAAAACTGTCTAGAGACCATGCAACTCTGAACTATGCATGAATGTATGCATGCATTGTTTATGTGCATATATGGCTGCATGTACATGTGCGTACGTACCAACCAGCATGCGCGTGTTGGTCCCTAAGTATCTCCATCTTTCCCTTCTGGCTAAGATTAGTCTCTCGTTGGTGATGGATGTATGTAGGCCTATGTGTGTATGTATGCATGCATGTATCTATGTATGTACATGCATAAGTGAATCCATATGTGCATGTTGTATGTATGGTATTGTGAATCCGTGAATATATATATATATATATATATATATATATGTGTGTGTGTGTGTGTGTGTGTGTGTGTGTGTGTGTGTGTGTGTGTGTGTGTGTGTGTGTGTGTGTGTGTGTGTGTGTGTGTGTGTGTGTGTGTGTGTGTTCTGAGTTTCTCGTGTGAAGTGATGGAGCACTAGCTATCCCTGTACGCTAGGTCAATTGCACTCCAAGACGAACCTGGAGCCAGACCATTGTCTTATTTACCTAACTTGCGTTGATTTACAGTGTCCATTGGAGCAGAATGATCCGTGTGGCTGACCACTCCCACCGGAGGAATCATTTCAAGCCTGAAAGATTTACAGACACAGAGACAGCCTGACATACAGACAGACAGACAGATTAATGCACCTTTGTAACTGGCCAAATCGTTTACAGCTCTGTGTGACTCTGGGTTTATATAATTGTTGATGATGATTTTAAAATCTGTCTGGCCCAGGTTGAAGCTAGGAAATCCGCTTTGAGGAGTTTCGACTGCATCCAGTAAGTAAGTATACTCCAGCATTTGATCGTTCTTTTACAAAGTCAGACGACGACCCGCACCTCTCTCTCTCTCTCTCTCTCTCTCTCTCTCTCTCTCTCTCTCTCTCTCTTGTCATGAAAGTAGCGGGAGTAGTGGAAGTAGTGGCTGTAGTAGTTGTTGTTTCTGTAGTTGAAGAGGAAGCAGTAGTAGTAGTACACGTAGATGCGATATTATTATTATAATTATTTCTCAACGAATATTTTCTGATTGTCTAATCATTGACGTCGAAATTACCTTCGTCCAACTTTTCAACCCGCGTCTTGGTATTCAGCTGAGTTTGACTGATCTTTACGGCCATAGAGTCAAAATAAATGCTCGGCCATGATTTCGCTATTAACGTCTAAGCCTAATAGGCACCGTTACAACAGCAATCATTGAAACGCAGTATGAAATGTGTGCTTACGAATAAATACAGTATTTTCACGAACGATTCTGAAAACATTAGCGACGATTCGAATTAGTTTCGCGTTTTTAGTGTCTACCTGTCGTCAATAAGATGTCAACAGTCGGCCCTATCTTGAAAACAATTTCTTGATTGTCAGAATTCAGTTAGAAAAAACGTGACTCTACGATATAATACATCTGTATCTTCACGAATTCTTGCTGGTATGCTGTTTGTCGTTTAATGTTCTTGAATTTATATAGGTCTTATTAGACCTCTAATTGGGGCCTACTATAGCATGATATGGCAAAAGTTCTGAGGGGTTCAGAAGACATGCGATCTGAACGATAACCACTGCCATTCAATCTGGAATGCTCAGCAAAGTACTGACCATTAATTGGTTTGTACGATTTGGAATTAACGATGTTTTATGTTATCTGAGCGTTTTCCGTTTTAATACGACTCATGCGCGAAAACAGGGAATAGCAACGCGCAGCATAAATAATCGCCAATTAGCAGCGATAGGTTGTTTTTGAAGATACGATAGGAGAGACCAGTGCGTTCTAGATCGCTCTGAGACGAAAGAGTCTTTCTATGTTTGTTTCAATTCTAGAAACTACCATCGATATATTGTCATGTAGGCATTTTATTACGGCGCTATACATACGAATCATTAGATAGAAAAAATCTAATCAATCGTCTACTTCCATCTAACACAGGTTGTTGGCTGGATGGTGTGGATATTGTGTTTTGGACTCCAACAACAGGAAATAATCAGGAGAGTTCTGTCGGTAAGTTATAACCATAACCTATAACCACGTGTTTTTATTATCAATCTCAAACAATTAAACCCAAGACTAAGAATGCATGGAAAAACGGTAATAAGAGGAATAATAGGGAAAGTAAACCCCTAAGGGACCGATTGGTCCCGCTAACAGGGCCTACCCTTTACAATTTGATATTGGGCAACAGTACATGCAGTTGACACATAAATCATCATCTTAACTAGTTAACTAATGCTGTTTATGCACACACCAATTATTTAGAAAGGGTAGTTAACAGATGTTTTTTATGTTTATTTTTGAAAACTTTGATTGTGCTGGATTGGCGAATTTCAATTGGTGTCATATTCCAAGTGATGGGTCCTATGTATTTAATTGAGAATCGAGGTGTGTTTGTTCTACATAAGATGGGTCTATTATTGAGAGAGGAACGGATGCTGTAAGGATTAATGGCAGGACTTCGTATAAAATGACTAGCAAATATAGAAGGTAGTAGGTTGTTAGCGAATTTGTACATAAATTCATTAATTTGGAAGGAAGTAATTTGACGAAGAGTTGGAATACCAATATTATTGTATATTCATTATAAGACAAATGACGAGCATAGTAATACCCCAATATCGTACGAATAGCTCTATTCTGTAGAGAATTTAACCTTTGCAATCTTGACGAGTATTTGGAGGCCCATACTAAATTACAATACGTAAGATATAGGTGGATCATTGTATGATACAGATTACGTAGAATCTTAGTAGGTAGGAGGTAGGCTACTCTGGAGATAATGCCTATGTTTTTTGCAATTTTAGACGATATGTTGGCGACGTGTTCCTTCCATGAAAGAAATTGATGGACCCTGAATGCCTAGAAATTTAGCAGAAGTGACACAAGGAATCGGAGTATTATTAATAAGTAGAGGATTATTATCAGGAGGGGGCTGTTTACGATGTGATATAAATAAAATATAGCTGGTTTTTGTTACGTTCAAGGATAACTTATTGACTAAAACCAGTCATTCACATGTGCGAGTTCTTGGTTCATGAGATTACATAATACGTCATATGATTTATGCGAGGCAAAGATGTCAGTGTCATCAGCAAAAAGAAGAAAGTGTAGTAATGGGGCTGCAAGAGGTAGGTCATTAAAAAAGTCTTTTTCTATTTTGAAAGAGAAATGGGCCTAGAATAGATCCCTGAGGAACCCCAAAGCAGATATATTTTAGAGTAGATAAAGAGCCATTGCATAAAACCTGTTGTTGCCTATCGTACAAATAGCTCTGAAACCAGCTAAGAGCAGTACCTCTTATTCCTAAGTTTTCAAGTTTTAAGAGCAGGAGATCTTAAGTTAACTTATTAACTGACTATAACTAATTGATCAGCAGGTACTTTTGATTTTATTAACTTCGTCACCGTTACTATTAATAATAACAATAACAGTAATAATAATACATACATAGACAAGAACCTTACATGTTACACATGCATGTACACACATGTATAAATATATGCATACTTAAATACAGGCCTGCACAAAACATACATACGTTTATATTAACATACGTTCATATTAACATACGTTCATATTAACATACGTTCATATTAACATACGTTCATATTAACATACGTACACAATGTCTCTAAGTAGCTTTTTGAACCTTTAGATGTGTAATTATGACGTAATCAGACGCAACAAGAGATGCCTTTCAAAGGATAGACATTCATTCCTAAACTTTGCAGATCGTGATAGTTCTGCAATGCTGTGCACCACATAAACCACGGATTACAAGACTATTCAGCTGCTAAATGAAAATCATTTGCAGTATGTTTCCGAGGTCGTCTTTTTGCAGGGCCTCCTTCCTGTCCATCTGCGGAAAGAATTCAAACCCAGACTTCTCCTCGACAAACTCCAGGGTCGACAGGAACTTTTCCAGCTGGAGATATCTCTCCAGACCGTTTGCCCTGGTCTCCAGGTCTTTCGACGAATTTGGAACGATGAAAGCCATGAGTAGAGGATCTCGATGATCAACGGAAGGTCTTGGATGGTCTCGAATTCCGTCGGCCAAGACGATTTTAAACAGATGCGTCGGAACAACGATTTGAGACTTTCCAATCAGCTGACGATTAGAAATACAGTGAAAACTACTGTGAAAATTGAATGAGGAGGACCTAAATGAATGTGACTAGCGACACATGTTGATGGATTTACGCAGTTTGGTTGTATTGTGCAATGACTGTGCAGAACTTCTTCATTGTACATAAAATCATTTTAATTACTTCTGATATGAACTTCAAAGATATCTAACATTAAGGTCAACACCATATCACTGATAGTGTGTCGATAGTCGTAGTGTTAGATCAAACAGAAGCACTACCAATACCACTACCATACCACATCTCCGATACCATGACCTACACCCTATCGTCCTGTCTTTTGCTTGAAATATATTAAAATATAAGGTTTTAATAAATTTATGTACAAATGTAAAGTTTAAATATTGTTTAGATCTATTTATCGAGATCTGTGTAAGACCAGTTTACGTGATTCAAACAATGACTTCAGTCTATCAATCAATCGTTCGATCGATCAATCGATCAATACCTCGTAACTTACGAAGATCCGTCCGTTGTTCAATTCACTTGGAAGTAAGAGAGGTCCGGAAATGACCCGAACTTCCTCGTAATGGTCCGTGAGTCGCCTGGAAAGCTGTTCCAGATGGTACCAGAGCCCAGAGTTGATGGCCCTGTCCTGGGGTAAGACGTTGGTCAGCAGAAACGTTTCGTCCATCGATTCCTAAGATCCACAGAACACAAACTATATATATATACATGCTTTCTTCGTAATGGGTGTTTGTGTTTCGATAGAATGGACAAAATGAGAGACACCCAGGTACATCGCACAGTGGCCAATTATTGGTTAGAGCGGTCGGTCTGTGATGCGGAGAGCACGGGTTCCATAGCTTCACCCCAGTCGGATAATTTGTGAGGTCCCATGGTCACTTGTGCAAGGGCGTGACACAACACGAGCAATCGTCGAGCATAACATAACAAGAACAAAACATAACCCGACCACAATTACATGGGCGTAGGATACTAATTAAGGGCATAACATAACACGGGCATAAAATAACACGACATATAGGGCTATATGCCTGCCTACCTATCTACCTACCACCTACTTACATACAATACATACATATGAACCCACATGTAAAACCTACAATAGCTCACCATAAATTGACGTGCCTTACCTGGTCATGTTTGCTATTCGCAGCAGCGGCCATGTGTCCGCGAGACAGGGAGCCTCTATTGCGAAAGTCGTCTGTTCTGGCCCTGGCCTTGACCTTGACGGAAACGTCAGGAAGGTATCTGCTGTGACGTCTATTCGCCGGACCTGACAATGCATCGAAAAAGAAGCAGATAAAATACAAATGAGTGAATTGAAATATGAGTGAAATGCACAAGTAATGACAGAGCGATTTACTAATTGACTGGCTGACTGACTGACTAGTCGATTGACCGACCGACCTACCGACCGACTTACAGACTGACTGACTAACTAACCGATTGACTGACTGACTAACTGACTGACTGACTGATTTGCTAGTATGCTGGTTTACTGATTGAACGAACGAAAAAAGGAATGAACGAATTAATGAGCTGACGAACAGAAGAAGCAAATACAAGGCACCAAAAAAGTAGACAACATAGACTAAAGAGCCCTACCAGTGAGACATTCGTACGTGAGGCATTCCGCCACCCAAACGGGTATTTTCATGTTGTCGTCATAACAGACGACATAATTCCGACGATTCGTCAGCCTTTCAGTTCTCCGCGGCTGTCCGTATTTCCAGAATCCTTCTTCGCTTCTCCGGCTGTTCTCCTCATTGGAAAAGGTCGGGGCAGATGTCTGGCATTTAACTGTGGCACTCTCCACCGGAAACTCTTTCAAACCGTTCTTTGATTCTATGCTTGCAGAAATCTGGGGTGGATTAGCGCTGTCGAGGATTTGTTTCAAATATGAGTGATTTGAGGTGCAGAAGGCTCTCCAGTGCTCAGAGGAAGCGTGGTTGTGGTAATCTGCCCTCTGGTAATTAAGGGACAGTCGATGGCTTCTTGCGTCGATGGAATTACTGCTTCCCACTGTTCTCGCCAGGCTCTTGTTCAAATGGTACTGAACAACGTCTGTTACACATCTGCCTAGAGACAACGAAGCACATTCTATCCTTGTTAGAACTTATATTGCTCATTGTGAGTGGTTAGGACGATGGTACTGTAGAAGTGGACACTGCCTTAGAGTGTCTGAGAGGAAGCGAGAAATAATTGTCTACCACCATTCAGTATCGTTCGTTTGCGGAGATCCTAAATGAATATGTGCTCTTTACCAGTGGCGTAGCGAGGCAAAGCGCCGCCTGGGTCCTATTTTTCCATCACTTCGTTCTTGTATATAGAGGCTTACCCCGAGATATGCACAATAAGGAATATGCATAGGGCGCCTGTTTTAAGTGCTTTCATTAAGCTCTTATATACATTATAATTATTCTATTCAGTATTCAAATGATTATAGGGTCTACAGTTAGTAACAGCATCAGCATGCACTTTCAAAATTAAAGCTGCATGTCCTTTGACTAATTAAAATGCATTATCATTAGATATAAAGATATGAAAACAGAATAAGATTGCATTAATTAAGAAATGAACCAGTTATAAAGCAAACAAATAAAGCAAGCCTCACAATAAAGTTACTAAACGTCTTGCAGGGTAGATCGAAAATTATAAAAGTCACCATAAAATTAAAATAAATCAATACAAACCATACAAACTTATTCTTTCTCTATACGTATAAAGAAAGTCCTTGGCCTAAGCAATAATTTAATCATGGTGAGACCATAGTAAGTATGGTACTTAGAAGAGATTAGTAACTGATAACTTTGACTAATTGGAGCGTTCATGAGTAGTAACCTGGAAGAGGGGCTATATAAATTTTCGTAATGAATGAATGAACTCATCATACGGATTACGGATACGGTACGGTCTCATACTTTCATTATACATGTTAACTGTTACAATTAAAAAATTTACTTTTCTTGCTTTCCCTGCAGCAAAATGACTGACAACATTGTCAAAGTTAATTGTGCTTGTCAAAGAGCGTTCAAATGAAAGAATTGCTAAATTGGAATGTAGGGATTCTCTAATTGTGGGTCTTAAGTAGGTTTTAATTAGCCAATTTTAATTAGTTCTAGTTTTGAAAATCCAAATTCTCTTTAAGCAATAGGCCTAACTCATGATCCCAGATTCAAATTAAGAAAGATTTTTTTATAAATCCAACTTCTATTTAAGTTAGATTTCTATTGTGAATCCAACTTTGCATTAATTTTTTCATCACTCAAAGTAGGCTAAAACTTCTTTCATTGTTCAAATTTCTGTTTCATAAAACTTTATTTGCATCAATACATGATGCATTTTGCAACTTTTTCATAAATAAAATTTATATTTAAACAGAGATTGTGCTTAATTAAATCCAACTTCTTAGTTAGGAAAAAATAATTTTTCAGCAATCTAAGAATTTGCGCATTATCATATTTGCATATTTTATTTCATTTGATAGGTGCAAAAGTCATGGCAAGATAGACAGGGACGGCATTGCCATCTTGCAGCGTGTCTATTAACACTAGGTGCCATTCGATGGTCCTTCTGTATATCGCATATGTTAGTTTTAAGTCGAGAAGAAGCAAGAAAGCATATGGTGCCTGGTTTAGACAAGAGCAGCAAGAATCTTGAAGAGTGCAATTTATACAACAAGAATTTTTTATTTGTTTTTTCCAGAAAATGCCGCCCCTAGGACAAGTGCCGCCTGGGGTGGTTCGCCCCCCTCGTCCCCCTCGCTACGCCACTGCTCTTTACAACTTGAATCTCATGCTATGCTATCTGTGACATGCTGCATTGGGTTATGCTATTTCACGTTATGTTGTGCTATTATTACATTATGTTGTGTTCATGTAATGTCAAGTTATATTGTGCATTAGAGGCACATTTACTTAAAGCGTTGAAGAAATTGATTATTCAAGTTAATCAGTAGAGCCTACTACAACTCCGCACTATTCATGGAGATACCAGTTATATTCCAGTGTAGATTATGGCACTTTTTCTCACGATTTCTTCTGATATCCTTATGCGCTAATAGCTAAGCAACGAAAGCCACCAGAATAGAATAGAATGTCCAAATTCCAGTAGATAGAGAAACTAATAAAAAAATTGGAAGAGAACATGGAAAATAAAATTCAGAATATGCGATAGGCAATATAAAATGTAGATTTGAGAACATAGAATATAAAATAATAAATATAAAATATGGAATAAACTATGGATTATAATTATATAAAATATAGGGAATGAGTCTTAAAATACAGAATGTGGCCTAAGTAATACAGAATAGAATAGATAAGGATTGGTAAGATGAGACTAGGTAGTCCGTATTGGATTAGATAACAGTCCATTGGCTGTAGGTCTAAATAACTGGATTGGATATTCACTACAATGTCTTCTTTCGCTTACCACTTATAATATATCAATTGTTCAAATATAATATATTACTCGATACATCTGAGTATGTCTGCAAAGTCAGACAGTTAAGGACGTATCCTGGGGCTTCTTGGCTATAGACTATGTAATCGATTTACTTGCATCGTTATAGATACTGTAAGCAAACCTAATTTATTGACGGATGTATTTATAGAAGACGCTGATAGGCAGAAGGTCTTTTATATTATTATATTATTCACAGCCTTTGGTTATGTTCTGTTTTCAAATGACTCTTATCAAGTTGGCAAATACTCAAGCATCCGGTGTCGTGTTCATTTGAGAAAGGAAACACCTGTAGATCTTTATGGCCCTTGACTGAAAGTAGGGGTCGACTACAGGTAGAGGAGTACAACTATATGTAACAGATCTATACATGTCATCGTAATTGTAATCGCTAACTTTCTTATGCTCAACTCGGAAGCCAAGCGCAGGGAACCAATTGATTCGTGCGTCAGAAAGTTATTTAGTGAACGGTGGAGAAACGTGTAAGGTTTTTAGAGACACCAGACGGACAGACAAACAGACAGACGCAGACAACGAGCGACAGAGACAGATACAGACAGAGACTGAGAAACAGAGACTGAGAGAAAGAGAACAGGAAGGGGAACTACAAATATGTGTTTAGTTGAGGACGAGGAAGCTTGAAAGCGGACGATGGATTGGAATAGGAATAGAAAAGCCAACACTTTCTGAATCATTGCATCCTTTGCTTTTGATGCGCTGTAACCGACGAAGACAAAGATGCTGCAGAGGAAGAGTGATGCCTGTGAAATGTGAATATGGAGAAAGATGCTGGGGATAACGTAGACAGACCGATGAACAAAGGATTTGGTGCTTCAAGAGATTGCGCAACTGCACGGAAGCTTAACTTTGCAATAGAGACAAGACAGAAGTTGGTGTATTTCGGTCATGTGATGCCAGCCAATGGGATGGAGAGGGAGATGATGTTGGGTTGCGGCAAGGGCGTGAGGAGAAGAGGGCGTCCAAGAATGAGGTGTACATGTTTGAATGAAATACAAGAGAGGACAGCGTTGAGTCTGGACTCTGGAGTAGTTGAGGGAGGCGGTGAGAGACAGAGGATATGGAAAAGGTTTACAATGACTGTCGCTAGAGTTCCACGAACTGACGGAACAAGGTGACAAGGTGAACCGAGTCTACGGAGTAACAACGTCTGTTTTGCGAAGATGATTAGTGTGGATGTGACGAAAGCAGACAAACATTGAGTGACGTCTATAGTGTTACGACGTGTTTCGCTCAAATGTAGCTCATGTAATAAGAGTCTTAAACGTTGATCATTTTATGTATGAGATACAATGATGTTACCTCTATTGGCCAGAATCCTCAGGGATAAATCGATCAAGGCTTTACTCATTTCGTCAAAAGTCAACAAATAAGTCTTCTCTTTTTCTATTTTGAAAGAGCAGCTAAATTGTTTTTAATGAGGAAATAACGCTTGCTGAATATGTTACTCAAGATTTGCATCAATTATGACGTAGAATCTTTTGTCGTGTCTGTAACATTTGAAAAAATATTAACTGTCCAGCCTCCAAATTTGATAACTATTAAATACAACTTGAACAGCATCCTGTGTTAATTGTAATTATAATGTTTAACTAAGTAGATCTGAGTATCGTGGATATGAAATTTTGAAGTTGACCACGGCATCGAAAATGGCGAATAATTTGAGGAACATACTAGTATGTATTTCGTAATTCCACGATATATATCACATAATAAGGAGTCACAGAATGGGAGCCTTGCCTGGCTGCCAAAAGTTAAAATAATAAATTAACTTGTCATCCTTGCTCGTACTATGTTTATAATCATGCTGCGGTTTGTCAGTTTGAAATCAAACGAAGATTAATGTTATTATCATTGTTATTGTTATCGTTATCATTATTATTATTATAATTATTACAACTATTATTATTATTATTATCATTATTATTATCATCATCATCATCATCATCATCAGTATTAACAACGCAACAACACGATGGAACAGCATTATTAGTAAAATAATAGCTCCGATAAGTCGTTGTGTTATTGGTGTGTCCAGTGACGCTATCATCAAAGCGTTATTTCGCTATGCTGAGCTCAAAGGTCTGTGACGTCATGATCGTCAATGGCAACTCATTGTTTTGTTTCAAAATTCAAATGGCGGCGCAACTTAAAATATATTGAAAGAGGAGGAGGAGTGAAGGAGAAAAGCAGGAGGTATCATCAAGTGACATTATTTGACAGAGCTTTATATAACATTAGCGTTACGAATTGTAATTAATGACTTCACTGGCTCCAAATATCTATAGTGAACAAAGCACCAAAACCTAGTCGTAATCAGTTAAAGGCGTAAAGTTCTTCACCAACTCCTACTTCCTCTCCGTCCCTACTCCATTCATCAATTAAGGCCTAAAGCACACAACCATAATTATTCTCCCACCCAAAGAGAACTCTCATTTATCCCCAGATAATTATATGCAAATGTTTATTAGATTGTTATTTATTTTAGCTACTTTTACTGTTCACTGTCACTTTTGTTGCTGATGTTAGTATTTCTTCGCCTATGTCAAATAGCTGCTGTCTCTTTCCATATTAACGAAAATCATACATTGCATGTTCATTCATTCTTTGTAACATTTATATAGCGCCTCCTCAAAGGCTATTCGGAGGTACTTCAAGCCCAACCACGGCGATACAAATCATTCCTAAGCAACTTGTAAATCAAGGTCGCATATCATACGCAATGATAGCATAGATTACATCAAACCTATCATCAAGACATCCGACTCTAAACTCGTGCACGACGTTACCTCGAACCTCTTCAAGCATCCAACACAACCGCCCTCTCTTTACCAGACACTTAAAATCATCGAGCAGGTGACCCTTGACCTCAGTAATAGTTAAAGTAAGGAACTGCAGAATAGTCGGTCACTAAAGCGGTTTTCCGATTATATTCTTCTAACGCGCGATGTCACCGACAGCGTATCGCAGCTTTGAACAGATCCTAGATATTCAAAGTATGCTTATAGCCAATTCTTAAAATAACAGACGGTATCGAGTTAAAACTACCATCGAGAAGGAATGAACCCGCGAAAGCGAATGCTCCACATGTCGTCAGTAGGTATAAAACGCGCTATCTGGGACAATTGACCATAACATAGCTCAAAATCACTCACCTAATAGGTTGCCAAAACGTATTTTTAACTTATAACTAGGTTAAAAATAACCAATTCCTGCACAAACCTAAACCCCTAGGTTAAACATCAACCAACAGACTAAGAGAAACGCCAGGAAATTTCCAATAGTTTCGATGATTGGCCACAATTCATGCACAAAGCCCCCGGTCAAAACGTCCGCCAATAGGTCAAAAGTCACGGGAATTTCCAATAGTTTCGATGATGACCACCAAGTCTTCATTATCAACCCAGGAATTAAATGACTCAGGATAACCAAGCCATTTCACCAGCGACTTATGTCCCCGTTTCCTGATTATCTTTTCTATTCTAAACATTTCTTGAGTAGTCTTCTGTAGCTTCTGTTCGTAAAATGAGCCCTGTATTTCCTCACCATTATAATCAGTGATCTTATAAGTTGGTGGATCCGTGTATTGAATCTTTGAAATTGTGAGGAACTCTTCCGTCCATCTCGGTGTAAAACCTTTTTCAAAGATGTTCTTCTTCTTCGTTATTCTAACTTTATCACCGATCAAAAACCTGGGTACAATAGGTTCCGGGATCTCATCGCCGTACAAGTTCATCCAAACTACCTTTTCATTCATTTTCAAACTAGCTTCAGAAGGCGTCATTTTAATGGAAGAATGCCTAGTTTCATTATAATTACTAACCATTTCATCCAACACATCGATATATCTTCTAGTTGAATTAGCTGTAAAATACTTAAACATTTTTTCACGCATCGTTCTATTCCACGCTCAACAACGCACGACTTTTCTTCGTTCTCCGTAGAATACAACTCGACTAATTTCTTAACGTCTTTATTATAAAATTCCTTACCTTTATCCGCCCAAACCTTGCCAGGTCTTCTACCGCTCTAAAATATTTTCACGAAGCCACTAGCCGTAGATTTTCCACTCTTATCATTTAATGGTACGATCCAACCGTACTTGGAAAACACATCTGTTACGGTTAGTAAGTATTCCACGCCATCGTTATCTTTAGCAAAAGCCTACATATCGACTAAATCAGCAGTCCATATTTCATCTACTCCACCAACTTACACCTTCCTCTTCCTAAAACGTCTTATTACGGGTTTATGCAACTCCTCAGCTAGTTCATCAGTCTATTGTAATTTTAGGCTTTTTTTAAAACCTAACCCGAGATTAGCTTTGGTAGATAATATAGGTTTCACAAGACTTCTTTCTATTCGCTCTCGTAAGCTAGGATTAGGAATATTATTCAATTCATTAACCATCGTTCTATAGGCGACATTCCTAGAAGCTGTATCCGAGTGCTGGTCGTAAGCTAAATTGTGATGATATGCAGCGTTGTCGACTCTGTTGACGGGCTTCGACCAATCCTTAGGAGTTCCATCGGAATTCAACCTCAAATCAAGTCTAGTACCAGGACCAGTAAACGAATGTTCCGGCAAGTGCATCTCATCTGGATATTTAGCCCACGGCAGCCTAATACCGCCGGTATCCGAAATTAAAGATCCAACTAGATCACCACCTTCAGAAGACTTCACGAATTGTGTCTTTATCTTTCCACATATATCACATGTGCCTCTAAGCATTGACCTTCCATTCTTCGTTGTAACATTCTGGATATTTTTAGTTTCAGTACGAGTTTTACACTTTACACATTACATCCTTTTAAAATACAATTAGATATATTTAAAATGGAAGTCAAAGATTTATCATGGAACGACGTATTATCTAAAAGATTCAATAACCCTCTTTTACCTAGAAGTATAAGAGGGTTAATCGTAGGAAAGTCTGGATGCGGTAAGACGACTCTATTGTTGAACCTGCTTCTAAGACCTGGATGGTTAGACTACGACAATCTGCAAGTCGATATGGGAAGGGAGGTTCTCAACGGGCGAAGGAGTCGTAGTTCTTCCGCAAGATCCTAATGCGCTAGTGGATATGTTAACTCTTCGATTCGCTAGCTTCAAAGCGGGAAATACAGGATTAAGAAACGAGATAGTCGGTATCTGCGATGAGTTACTTCGACAAAATGCGATAAATGCGTTAGAGTATAAAAATTTAATGATGCAATTATACAATGATTGTCGTAACTAAGAGAAGATTCACTAAAAGATACGTCGTAGGAGGCGCTGGAATATTTGATACGATTTCAAAAGAATGTTATCTTCGAATGCGGCGAGACAGGTAGCAACAACCGCATTAAGTGCTGGGAAAGACGCTGCAACGGATATTGGAAAAAAGCCATAGATGTTTCCGCATTAAATGCTGGGAAAGACGCTGCAACTGAGATAGGACAAAGAGCCATAGATGTTGGTAAGACCGTTGCTATCAATGCTGGAAAGCGATTGGGTGATAAAGCAGCGGCGAAAATGTTTAATCCACCACCGCCGCAATCAGTCGTACTCAGCCAACAGAGCAAGGACGCGTTAAAGAGTTTAATATCCTCCGATGGAAATACGAATATAAATAATTTACTATCTGGTAACGGCGGCGCCGTGTCGATCCAAGATTTAGTGCGTGGATCTGGAATGAAGTTGGCTCAAAATATTTTATTGCTATATTAAAAAATGTAGTCAGATATTCTATGATTTATTGAAAATACTGTTATAGACGAGGGAGTTGAAAGATACGAATGGCACGAGTACGAGCCGGTAACGGGGACGAATCTGAACAGCCCTGGGGAAATTCGCATAAATATCGAACTTTTCGATCTTTTCAGCCACCCCTCCGAGTCATACCTGCTTTTCGAAGGTAGACTGACTAACGCAGATGGAACAGACTACGCTAATGCCGATGCTGTGGCTATTACCAACAATGGGCTCATGCATCCTTTCAGCCAAATATCGTATTCCCTGTCGAATCAAAACATCGAAAGCGTGTTTCATCCGGGGCAAACCACAACTATGCTAGGCCTATTGAAATATCCCAACGACTTCGCTCTCGCACAAGGACTTAACAAATTATGGACTAAAGATACCGCCGCGACTGCCGTTATAGCCGACAACTCTGGATTCGCAATCAGACAGGCATATCTCATTCAGAAACCAACTGCCAAGGGCACATTTAGCTTCATAGTGCCTCTGAAGCAGATTTTTGGATTCTGTGAGGATTACGATAAGGTAGTCTACGGCATGAAGCAGACTTTGACGCTCGTTCGCAAATTCGACAACGACGCCGTCTTCAGGTTGGCCACTGCAGCGGCTGGCAAAGTCAGCATCAATAAAATTTCGTGGTTTATGCCTCATGTCATTGCGGCCGACATGGAAAGAATGCAGCTGCATAATACGATCGAATCAAAGGCAACATTACCAGTAGCCTATCAAGCTCGTCTTTGCGATACCGTAGCGGTTACTCGATCTACCACATTCAGTTGGCGACTTAGCGTAAAGACATCACCAGAAAAACCGAGGTATATTATCGTTGGATTTCAAACGAATCGAAGCCTTAGTCAAGAAGCTAATCCATCAATTTTCGATCATTGCGATATTAGAAACATGTACGTGATGATGAACCAAGAAAGATACCCAGCAGTCGATTACAACCTATCATTCCCGAATCAGCAATTTTCGAGAGCTTACAGAGATACCGCGACCTTTAGCGAGAAATTTTATGGAATGGACCCAGAGCACCATTATGCCGGCTAATTACAAAGATTTATATCCGCTATTCGTTTTAGAGGCAAGTAAACAATCAAGGCGTTTACTGTCATTTGTCGTAGACATCCAGATCAAGGCGACTTTCAATGCTGCGGTGCCGCTTGGAACGGAAGCTTATGCAGTTGTCATTTAAGATAAATTGATAAACTTCCAATCAGACGGTCGGAAGTTGAGCATTGCATATTAAAGAAAATATTTTCTATTATAAAAAAACATGAAACTCTCACAACTGAAATCGCTAATGAAGGAACACAGTATAAAAGGCTCAAGATTTATGAACAAGCCGGATATGTTAAGGATACTCGTTGAGAAAGGTGTTTTACCGAAATTAGAACTACCAGAAGAGAAGGTGAAGGGGAAAAAGGTTACTGTCATTTGTCGTAGAAAACCAGATCAAGGCTACTTTCAATGCTGCGGTGCCGCTTGGAACGGAAGCTTATGCAGTTGTCATTTAAGATAAATTGCTAAACTTCCAATCAGACGGTCGGAAGTTGAGCGTTGCATATTAAAGAAAATATTTCTTGACAAAAGGTCTTCCAGTTGTGATTGAGCTGCTTTGAGAAAAGATGTGGGGTCAATTCCGTTTCGACCGTGTATTGTTTCGTAAGCCCTTGATAGCTGAAGCCGTCTCTTTTATTTCGCGTGTTTTCATAAGAATTTTACTGAAAATAGAATTCACTTTGGCTTTCAGTGCTTCTATCTTCTCATTCACCTTTCTCTTTGGTTCTTCGGGTATGTACCCTTCAATCCACTTTGCGAACGTATTAATCCCGGACTTTGTATTATCAAGGACTTTTCGTATCGCTGAGACCTGTACGGGAGCGAGTGTTGGGAATCCAATCTCGGGAACGGGTGCGTTCAGCAAACTCGCATTGGATGAGATTGGCGCAAAGTGTGAGGGGATGAGTGTTTGAGACACATTAGCTTCAATTTTAGCAATCAAATCCGCTTTACACAGTCTCGTATAACCAACCATACCTTTCTGTTTCGCAATTTTTCTTAGTTCGATCACAGTCTGCTTCGAGTATTCCACTTTATATTGGAGTGGCATTCTTTTAAGTCGAAGTGAGAAAATATTTTCATTTATTTTATATATGAGAGAATTTTTGTTTGTTTGTTGAACAATGACTCATCATCGAAACTGCTGACTCATCATCGAAACTATTTTAAATTCCCGTGACTATTGACCTATTGGCGGACGTTTTGACCATGGGCTTTGTGCTTGAATTGTGGCTCATCATCGAAACTATTGGAAATTTCCTGGCGTTTTTCTTAGTCTGTTGGTTGATGTTTGACCTAGGGGTTTAGGTTTGTGTGGGGATTGGTTATTTTTAACCTGGTTATTGGTTAAAAAAACGTTTTGGAAACCTATTAGGTGGGTGATTTTGAGCTATGTTATGGTCAATTGTTCCAGATAGCGCGTTTTATACCTACTGTCGTCCTCTGCCTATGATACATTGGAACAGACTCAACGGAGTAACAACGTCTGTTTAGTGAAGATGATTCGTGTGGGGATGGAACGATTACAGACAAACATGGAATGACGTCTATAGTGTTAGGTACACGCACAATGTCATGTTAGTTGATCTATGTATTTACGAAGGTATATGTGAGCAGATGCGTATATCCCATCATTAAGTCATTTGAGCAACTCCTCCCCCCAGTTTTGACTGACAGACGAAACTAATTCTATTCAAGGATGAATAATAGATTGGAATAAGTTAATGTCGCACTCATTGACACTATAGAATAGAATAGAATGACTCAACTGCAAAATCATATAATAAAAAAATTATTAGTAGTATTATACTTTAAAAAAATTAACTTCCCCTAATTTTGCAATGAGATCTTCCCCCTTACTTTTTGGATGGGGCGCTTGCTCCAAGGTTTCTATGGTGTATACGCCCCTGTGTGTGAGGATGTAGGTGTGTATGTATATATATTTTTATGTTTGTGTGTATACATGTATACATACATAGTAATACATACATGAGTTAATGTGTATGTAAATATGTTTAAGTATGTAAGTTATTCATGAGTGAATGTAAGTAAATGAGTACATACGTATATTGTATGTATATATGTAAATAAGTATTCATCTGTTCTTTAAAATAGAGGACATTATTTTTAGGGAAAATATCAAAACTTGTATCTGTATCAGCATGCATAGGCTACTTGCTCATACATACAAGCATACATAAACGTACTTTGTGACGTATGTTATGTATTTTGTGATTCCGACAACCGAGTATGAATTATTGTTATTATAGCATGAGACGACCACAACAACAGTGTCTGCATATGGGATGTGGTGACCAGGTAGACAATCGACACCTGTGACTGTTCCGATGACGTGGTGTCTGTGGTTTCTAGCCATTAGTTTAACCAGTGTTGGTCGGTCGGTCGGTCGGTCGGTATGCGGAGAGATGATGCGTCAAGGGTCACTGAGAACAAAGGATTCAGACACTGCACAAACACCCCATCGATCAACAGCAAAATATGTGGAGAACCTGTGTTTCTTTTAATAACCACTGCACAGACATACACACAGGCCAACACACAGGTCCACACACATGCACGCAAACATACAATGCCACTTCAATAGTTACGTATTTCTCACGACATTTAAGACGGGTTTTTAAAATGGTGTTTGATTAAGAGGGTCAATGAGTTGTAGCTGAACTGTTCCTATTGTTCCAATGGATAAGGAATAAGTCAGTCTCGTTCAATAGGGCGACAGAAAAGTTTTCCGTTTCAATTAGATGCATATTCCGTAAACTATGAAGTGTAGTTAACAAGGCACACATAAACACACACACATAAACACACACACATAAACACACACACAC
Source organism: Bimastos eiseni (assembly GCA_959347315.1). NCBI lineage: Eukaryota > Metazoa > Annelida > Clitellata > Crassiclitellata > Lumbricidae > Bimastos > Bimastos eiseni. The sequence goes on from OY365806.1 coordinate 3,123,945, forward strand.
ACATAAACACACACACACACACATAAACACACACACACATAAACACACACACATAAACACACACACATAAACACACACACATAAACACACACACACATAAACACACACACATAAACACACACACATAAGCACACACACATAAGCACACACACACATAAACACACACACATAAACACACACACATAAACACACACACACACACATAAACACACACACACATAAACACACACACACATAAACACACACACACATAAACACACACACACATAAACACACACACACATAAACACACACACACACATAAACACACACACACATAAACACACACACACATAAACACACACACACACACATAAACACACACACACACATAAACACACACACACATAAACACACACACACATAAACACACACACACACATAAACACACACACACATAAACACACACACACACATAAACACACACACACATAAACACACACACACATAAACACACACACACATAAACACACACACATAAACACACACACACATAAACACACACACATAAACACACACACACATAAACACACACACACATAAACACACACACACACATAAACACACACACACACATAAACACACACACATAAACACACACACATAAACACACACACACATAAACACACACACACATAAACACACACACACACACACATAAACACACACACACACACACTCTCACTACACCACTGACGTGCGTCTGTTCCCATCTGCCTACATGTACGTCCTCTTAGTTATTGTCTATCTGCATGCTACGACTTCTCCTACTTGGCCCTAAGGAACTACATGATCGTTAGTAAAGTCTTTCGCCGAATACAATGGAAATGATTGTTCACGACTGTCGTGATGTGTGGGTCGCTGTCTGTATGCCTGTCCGTATGCTTGCGTAGGTATATTTGTGCGTCAGGCAGACATATTTGTCCATACGGCCCAAGACCTTTATCCGGGCCTTTTCTGTTATTAAGGCTGAAGTAAGCGACGCCTATAAATATCGGAGGTTGACACATTTTGGTCACGTTGCTCATGTTATTTCGGTCACGATCCTTGCCTCACATCGGTTCATGATGAATATCCAAAGGCAAGAACCTCATCCGTTGCTCTATATTCATCGGTGGAATACTCCTGAGTATAATGCACAGACGCATTTGGAACTCATAACTTTGTGACAAGCTGCAACACGCTGAGAGAATAATTTGCGTAACTGCAGTTAACTGTGCGCAGAACTAACGAAGTTATTGTTGTGAAATAAATAGAAGTTTTTATCCTCGACTTAAGTGAAAATCGCTGCGTGCCTGAATAGTGAATACGGCGCTTAAATTACACTGAAAACAACGGTTACATAGTCTTGCAAGAATCACTACGTGTTTGCTATTGCTGATATCGTGACTTCGTAAAGGTCAAAGGTTGTTACTCCTACCAATACAGGCTTTGCGCTGGATTCTAATAGTTGTCATTTGAAAAGGTAAGCCAATCTTACTAACTTTGCTCTTTTCATGTCTGTACAATTCTCAAATAGTAGGCCCTTCAGTGTACATAGACCTATCATACATTAACAACAAAAAGACCAAAGAACTAATTAACTGTTTGCTATTTAACTATTGGACGACGATACTTGAGTTACAGCAACAGACTTTGAAATGACATATATGACACATGCTTTACTTCAGACTTTTAAGTATACATACGTTTCTAAGTAATAAAAGTAAAAAAAAGTAACAAAAATTTATTCTTAGGGGACGTTTTTGTCCTACTTAGGGAGGGGGTTTGTCAGAGGGCTTTTTGTCAGGGGGCTTTTTGTCAGAGGAGGTTTTTGTCAGAGGGTTTTGTCCGCGACCCATAGGCTATACATATAGGCCTATGCGCTTTACATTTCAAGACCAAAACCGAGACCAAGACCGAGTGATCCAATCCCAAGACCGATACTACCAAATCCATGATCGGCAACGTCTGCCCGACACTCTAATACGACTAAGGCCGCTCCTTTAAGACCGAGACCAATCCCAAGACCGCACCATTAAAACCAAGACCGACGCATTCGAGACCAAGACCGAGGCCGCAATTTTCCAGTTTCGAGACCATGACCGTAGTTTCGAGACCACATAACTGCTGTAGACATGCTTCAATAGTATATACATAGCATTGTGACCAGATTTTTGTGTTTTATTATAAAAAAAGATGCAGTATAGCATATTTCTGATATCCTAATGTTGTCTACAGACAGTGAAAGGGTAATAAGCGCAGGGAAGCGATGTTTGCCTGTAGGGGCCTACTTTGGGACAGTAGTTTGTGAGCATGGTCTACAAAAGAATTGATACTTTGAAGATTTTCAACATTGATGACGTTCAAATTAGTTCAAAACCAGTTGCTCTGGCCCATCATTAATCTGGCTTCACCAATGGTTTTGATTGCCTTACTTATTTATTTAAAGGATTTATATGGCGCCCCTTCAAGACATCTACTCAGAAGCGCTTATGGGCATTATGCTAATGGCGTCTTAGAAATCGTTAGGTTAGAGTAGTCATTCAAAACAAAGGGTACTGTGTATGATGCTTCAATGCACATGAACAGACACGCTTGCAATCAAACACACAATCAAACATACAATCAAACATACAATCAAACATACAATCAAACATACAATCAACCATACAATCAAACATACAATCAAACATACAATCAAACAAACATACAATCAAACATACAATCAAACAAACATACAATCAAACATACAATCAACCATACAAAACAAACATACAATCAAACATACAAAACAAACATACAATCAAACATACAATCAACCATACAAAACAAACATACAATCAAACATACAATCAAACAAACATACAATCAAACATACAATCAACCATACAAAACAAACATACAATCAAACATACAAAACAAACATACAATCAAACATACAAAACAAACATACAATCAAACATACAATCAACCATACAAAACAAACATACAATCAAACATACAATCAAACAAACATACAATCAAACATACAATCAACCATACAAAACAAACATACAATCAAACATACAAAACAAACATACAATCAAACATACAATCAACCATACAAAACAAACATACAATCAAACATACAATCAAACATACAATCAAACATACAATCAAACAAACATACAATGTACATACACGAAGCCACTTCACAAACATATAGAGCCTACATAATTTGTTTGCAGATATGGAAATTATCAGACATGCATACAAACATACATATATTTGGATATTCGTACAATCAAACGTGCATACATACGCACACAGACTCGTATACACATACATACATGTTCATAATACATAAATATATATATACATACCCACATACACACCAACATACATGCATACACACAGCTACAGAAACACCCAATGCAAACACACGCATACGTACACACATACTAACACACAAATTTTATGCAGGCATGCAGACAATGAAACATGCATGCATACATAAACAGATACATGTATATAAACACATATATAAACGAGTAAACATATATAAACGAATAAACACATGTATTTTTAAACGAATAAACGCATATACATGTATAAGCGAAGATACACATGCGCACACGTATAGGCCTACAGTCACTTCCGTCATCTGAAGGATTTCAAACCGATGCCTCTTTCTGCCTCTGCCCACCTCACCATGGCACCTACCTCATTATATATATATAATGGGTTTACAATATGTATATATATACATATATATATATATATATTGCCAGTTACCCACCAGCGACCTCTCACACATACCGACCTCCATTTGCCACCCAAGTCAAAGAAGATCGAAGAACAAAACATGCCAACATTGTACAATTTACATTTACATATCGAATGTATGTTAGTACATTGTATGCATTGTACAATGTATCGACAAGGGTCAGTGAGTTTGCCCTCTGGGTAGATAAACCTCCCCATCAAATACCTGAAAGAATGACTGATGTCCCCTCAACAGGTATTCAAGCCAAAGTGGAGCACAATCAGAACCTTTCATCCCGACGGCACAGTCTGCCTGGCTACATAATTAAATGTATGTCTAGCTGCATTCAATGCATAATTATACAACGCGGTAAACTGCTGTTCCTACAAAGTTCTGCAGTGCATACTGATGCTGAGCAACAGCGTCTGACCATTGTCTCGGGGTTCTCTTCTAGAAATAGAGTTCCGTTGAATGCGGATGACTACCCTCCATGAGCTGACCCGCAGAGCATGATGACAGCTCGCCAGAACCGAAGCAGATGAGAATACCGCAATTCAAGACTTAGAAGTAGAAAAGTAGTTCAAACGGTTTAGAACGGTTTATACCCGGTGAACATACTCTGATAATAAGGTCAGAATTGCATGGCCTCCTCGGGGACTTTAATCTGCATATATAAGACAGCAAAAACGTCTAGCTCAATACTGTAATGAAGATGGGGTTTACTGTCACCAGGTACGATCAGTTCTGTTTTTCGAATCCATCAGAGGAGTCTTGAGAAGATACGATCACTTTCCTTGGCAAAAATGCCACGTTGTGGGCACAACACAGCAGTGGTGACTTTCTATAGAAACGCAATTGCTATGCCTCAAAACTCTCTTGTTACATATCCGAAAAGTGTGGCACATAAACCACTCGCTGTAGGCCTACATGCATATGCACAAAGATACAGTCGATCATTGTTACAAGTTAGGTGAGTGTAAATAGTAAATTCCTGTCTCTACTTGCACTGATAGCCCTTCAGATAAACAAGTAAATACGAAAATATTATGACGACGGTAAATTCTATCATTCGGACAATGGACTTTCTTTACAAGTCGCAAGAAAATGAAATGGATGAAACGTGACAACTAAACTTAAGAGCAAGACTCTAATGTTCTCCAGCTTGTTGAACACGATAACTGTTACACATTCAACGCTTTCTCATATACTTCTGTTGTGATTTATGATTTATGGTCCACTCTGACGCCTTATTGCCTTGGTATGCGGGCATAATACATGAATATCACTGAATAAATATTGGCGGAATATGCACCGTCATCGCGGGCTTTATGATCTTTGAGGGTTTTATTAACCACGTTGTGGTACATCGTTGCCTTAATTGTGCTCTTAATAAAATATCTTCATTTGAAATAAGCATTTAGATGATATCTTTTTTCTAACAAGCGTGATACAGTATATATAGGCCTACTTGAGTCTAGCATTTGCGGCGCCTATAGGCCGTTTTTAACTTAGGCCAACTCTCGGGACCAGTCCAAAAATCTATATTTGAGGACCGTCCCAGGAAACTTATGCACTCTGACCGTGGTTCCTTGAGGTGCATGAGAGACAGCAAGATCCCCTTTGAGGGAAGTAAATGTACCGGTCTGTGTGAAGCAAAGGGTAACGTTAGGGACGCTTACCCATATTGCGGGAGCAGAATAGAGTTCAAGTACTCAGAAACGGATTAAACCATAATATTCACTATCTGATCAAGAGAATCTTGCCCATGGGATTCTGTGGCAGAGTAAGGACTTCTGCTGATTTGATAACGATGACGTGCAGACGCAAGACCGTGTAACCTGGAATAGTCATACCTGCGTTATACAGCGGATCAGAGCCATAGATGAGGAATACAAAGATCCCAGTAACTAACAGATTATTAACACCGACCAAGAAAGTATATCCGATGGGTTTACGTAAGGATTCTTTGGTAACCAGAAGGACCGATATTTGCTTGGTCAACTGAAACTTGTCATTAGTTGTTGGGAGATGCTATGTTGAGATTATTGACGGTCAGGGCCGTACCGAGGGGTTCCCAGCGGGGCCGTTGCCCAGCGGGGCAGTGGCCCAGCGGGGCAGGGCCCAGGGCGCAAATACGGAAAGGGCGCAAATTTTAGGATGGAATAACTTATTATTTCATAAAATGCACTATTTTCAAAATGGGGGTGCCAGATTGATGCTAGGCAAAGGGCGCAATAATCTCGGTACGGCCCTGTTGACGGTGAATCACAGCTTAATAGTGTCAAACGCTGTGCTGAACCCTATGCGTGCAATTACATGATTCAGTATAGATCTACATCGTCTACGGTTTACATGCATCTATTTTCAGATAGACTGTGACGAAGAGGATTTGCTGAAATGGCGACAGTCGATGATGGAGTGAATCGATGGAATGCGAATCATCGTTTCAACAGAGTCTCGTTTGACTTTCACGAACATCGCAACGCAAAACGATCGGAAACAATCGCGAAACGAAGGTTCGTTCGTAGACAGGTCAACCGATTGGATTCGGTTTTAATATTATTGAGGAACATGATAGCCTACCAGTTGAATGTACACGTATGTCTGTCTGTTTTGACGCCCGCATACGCTTGTATACGTGTTTGGATGAATGTGTAATGTAGGCCTACATGTGTGTATGTATGCGTTCATGATTCATGCAATGTGACATATGACAGTTCATGCTTCATCTAACTCAATCTAATTACTTCCATAACATAGTCATAATAACATCCAGAACGAGGCTGTAACCCGCACTATATGCGCGTTACATTATTATAGCAGTGAGAGGATTCTAAGGCGCTATATGAATGGTGTTCTATCACAGGTAACTTTGCATACGCTGTTTGGTCATAACTTTAGGAAACTAAAAAAGACTCATGATGAATATTCGCAGTGAATAAATAGGCATGACTAATTTAGTATAAGTAATCAGTTTGAATTATTTATGTATCACCCCATAATAATTGAATCATTTCAATGCAGTTACAGTGTAGCTAACATTGTGAAATGCAGACAATTGAACTTAACCATCATCAAGTCAACTTCTTGTCGAGACCCAGTCTGAAAATCCAGACGACACCCAAATCCCAAAGTATCAAATGGAATCTATATAAGATTTCCACACCAAACTATTCCATCATGGGATTCACACGTGCTCCAGATGGTACCTCGTGATAGAGCACTATGCGAATGGCTTCATCTGGGCTTCTTCCATTACAAATTAAAGTACGGTCCTTGCCCACGTATTTTTAGCGTCTGACGCTGTCAAATGCCTCAGTCCTGGCCAACAACCGTCAACGCCTCAACTCTGGTCTTGTCAAACTTAACATTTAATATTTAGTCATATTTATCACGGAATGATTACTTGATTATACTAGCAGTCAGTATTATTGCAAGAGCATAAGAAAAAGTGTAGACTGTGTTTCAATGAATGTTACATACCATCCTATGAATAAACACGTGCAACGTACGTGGGCTCTCTTTCGTGTCCATTATATACTGTGCATATTTCTGTATACGATGTAATTAATCCTTCCGACCAAGGATGGTCAAAGTTCTATACCTAGGGTTCTTTATGGTGTGTCAAGCTGAGCAGTCATTTTCCTTGGCAACAGGCCTTTATATGTATATTCCTCAACCTCCTAGCCATTTAATCATCATTTTTTTCATTCCATCTGTAAACTACAGTTATTGTACCTTGTTGCGTCTGTGTCAACGAGTTTTGTACACGCAAGGAGTAGTAGTAGGCCTATAGTAGTAGTGGTACACGTAGGCTTACGGGCCTAGATGAAACACTTTCGTATAGTGAGGTATGCAAGTTGATCTGTGGTTTGCGCCTGGTCGTAAATAAGTTAAAGTAGACCTCTATGCGGTTTATCACATTGAAGTAAAATGGAAAGGAACATGTTTTTATTCTAAGGCGACCCTTTTGCCCTCGACCCATTTCATGTTACAACGACTTAAAAAGGTGAGATCCTGACCACCACTGCTGTCCGTTTGAATGGGTGTCACGTTATTTAAAGTCTCCGTGAACGCACCCTGGCTAGACAGAGATAGGCCCTACATGGAGCAGTACATAGGCTCTAATGATCGTGAGTAAGAAACAGTATAGTCTGTAACTAATATGGAATTGATATGAAGCCGAAACGTGCCAGCCAATCAGTGATCGTCCTTTCTGATACATTGCGATATCTGTGATCGGTCATGTAATCAATACAGTGACATCCGGGTGCTTGACTGGGTAACTTTGAACGTATGATCGCCGAAAAGTTCATATAAATTTATGCTATTCTATTCAAAAGGCCTTCCTTTGAACATATTTTATTTGTATTGTAAGTTCATTTTAAGTCGTTTTACTTCGTTAACAGAGCATACGCGATTGCTGATTAATCCTGAAAAAGTCCCGGATGTAGTCACACGTTTATAATCTAGGTAAACGGCCCAGTTTTTGTCGGCTTCATATCCCCTTCATATTAGTTTCATGTACAGTACAATACTAAGTCAGGGTCTGTCCGTTTAACTGCATTGTCATTGTGACCTCGTGTGTTGCAGCAAAACGCCGCTGAAGAAGAGCAACAGTCTGATGGTGTTGCGGTCCACAGACATGATTGCTATCTCCGCAGCTCCATCCATAGTTGATGCCACATCAACAGATGATGTCACATCTTCTTCCTGTTCCATCGACTGCTCACCTGTTCCGACAGACTCATCTTCCACTGGAATGGGTCGCAGGCGCCGTCTTCCCTGTCTTCCATCACAGGATGCAAGGCAGGGGATAAACAGTGCCGTAGTAGGTGCTGGAGGAGTCAGAGTGACTGGACTTCAGCGTAAGCACAGCATGGGGTGGCCTTCGAGCAGTGGCACGGACAATCATCGATTGATTTACGGTGTCAATCATCATCGATCAATTGATGGTGTCAATCATCAACCATCTATCCATCATCATCGATCGATTAACGGTGTCAATCATTGTGGCAATAATGTTCTCGATAGTTGCCTTAGTAATGGTATTAGTCAGCATGCACATGAAAACATTAATCCCTCAGGTAAGAGTGTTGATCGACATATGAGTGACATTGTCAATCATCGTACACACAATACTGCCACCCAATCCCCAACAGTCGCCTCCAATCGCCATATAAACGGGGTTGCAAGCAATTTCGTCAGCATCCAACAACAGAGTCTCAATGTCGATAAGAGTACAAGTGATGTACACAATTTGAATCCTGCTGGGGACGGCTTTGTTGGACACCACAAAAGTGAATTCATCATTCACCTACAAGGCCACAGTGATCGTAAACTAAAGGATACAGGTATCAGACACATTCACGGCCAAAGTGACATTAAACTTAGTGGTGGAAGTATCGATCATGGCGCGAGCGAAATAAAACCAGGCAGTGTTAGTCATTGTGTACTTCGGCATCACAATCACAGCATCAACCACTTGGAGGGTTTAGTTGGGAATGCGAATGCCTCCAAGGATGATACTCTCCGTCGTGGACTTGCTAACGAATGCCAGAATGAAGTCACAGACAAGTCTCAATGTACCAACGGTGACTTCAGTGATATAACGAGTGATCGTCATAAGGACTGTGCCAGTACTTTTCAGACTGGAAGTCCCAGATCGCACGATAATGGCCTTCAAAGAGATGTTGACAGTAGCAATCAACACGAGATCCTGAGTAGTTATCAGAGGAATAAACTAAACCCTCATAAAAATGAGGGAGGAATTCATAGTACACGCGATAAGTTAAATAATTATTCGAATAATGGAAACGTAGGGAACAAACCAATGCCGAGCTTAAGTGTAGAGTCTGACTTACGTAGACAGAAATATCACCAGCAGAAATTGCACATCACTACGTCACTGGACGAAAATGCCTCACCTGCAGCGGAACGGGAGTTCCAGAACTTTGGTAGGGTATTGCAGCGGAAGGCGAGTCTGGATTCAAAGCATGGAGCACAGACCAAGGTGGCTAATTCCGGTGACATTGCCTCAATGGAAGAGGCAATTGGATCAAGGGCCAAACAAGGGCGGTTGTCTAATGTTTTTCGGAGGCAGACGATACAACTTGGCTCTTATTTTGATGCAACGTCATCATCACTCCGCGATTACGAAGAGGTTCTTGAAGATGATCAGAAAGTGGTTTGCAAAAATATCAATCGAAGCCTTAAACAAGAGCAAAAGTTTCAGCGGCAAGGACGGAATTCTTGGAAAACTGAAAACGAGTCGTTAAATTACCTCATTTCTCCCAGTCAGGAAAAGCCAAATGATGCGCACCCATCCTCCGAATGTTGTCACCCGTTGGTTGACAGTCCCCTAACCAACTCATCAACCCTGTCATCATCATACAGAGTCACACGCACTCAAGACACAAGAACTGTCTTGACACCCAATGGTACAAACAGTCAATTACAGAACGGCATTCACAATGGCAAACATTTTCCTTTCACGAGAAAGAATAAAGCGCCAGACGACATTTATCAATCATCCAAAATGTCCGAAACAAATTGGACATCTTTAGACGACTCGGACTTTCATCCAGAGCGTTCAAGCACTTTGATCAGACGGGCCACTCCGACCGTTCCGCCTTGTGTACCAACGTTGCACACCTTGCTGCAGACATACCGCATGACGGCCGTTTCCCTATTAAAGTCGACACCCGTGGACGACTGTGGATTGAAGCTTACCTCGGTCCCTTTTATGGCCAATGCTGGGACCAGCCGACATCCAGCGAGGTTTTCCCCGAAGGGAAAGAGAGCGACGAAGCTAGGGTCACCGGATGGAGCCTTCAGACCGGTTGCAACTGTTGAGACGAGTCCAGGGAGAGATGGCCAACCACAGGTCGTCATGGTTACCAGCGTTGAGGATGGAAGTGTTGCTGCTGCAGGTGGAAGCATCGAAGAGGGAGACGTCGTACTTGAGGTAGGATGGATTGATGGATGGATGGATGAACGGATGGATAGATAGATGAATGTATAGGTGTAAGGATAGATGGGTAGATAGATGAATATATGAATGGATGTACGGATGCATAGATTGTTGCGCTCGTGAATAAGCGGGTGACCTGCACTTGGCTTTCAAGTGGCGCTTTAGAAGTTTAAAGATTACGATTACGATTGCATGAATGGTTAAAGGACACAGTGGCATAATTATGAAATCTAATAGTCTAATACAATAGATTACCTGGACGGATAGATGAATGGTAGCGTCAATGATGACGATGATGATTGAATATACACGATACATGTAGGATGTTTAGATGAATAGATGGACTAAGGAACGAGTCTCTCAAGTCAGAAACAATTGACTGTGATGTGATGACTCGCATTCTATAATCAGTGATCAACTGACCGCTTAGACGTGTCTAAAACTTCGCAATACGTATAATTATGTAGGCCTACTTGGCCACTAGAGATCTAGTGTATTCTTGACGATGGATTAATGTGTACCACACATGCACAGGTCAATGGAACATATGTACTCGGTTCAAAGCTGGATGCTATCGAACGCCTTCTGACTGTCGACCAACAACATTTAAACCTTGTTCTTGCGAAGCCCATTGGAACAACAGATCCAACGCATGTATGTACACATATATAAGTCCTACTTCTTATTTAAAATCGTACTGTAATAGCCTAATCATGAATCAAAAGCTTTTATTTTTAAACATGCGCAGAATCCTTAGGGAGCAAATATGCTCTCTGTTACCTCTGCTGACGCTCATGCCTTAATATTATAATTATAGCTTTCATCCGAGTCCTTCGTGCCGTTCTTTTGCGCATCAGTTGAGCAATTGACAATATAAAAAAATTATTGTCCCTACTCCTCATAAAACAGGAGCCAGAAATATATTGAACAAAAGTGACAAAACTGTTCAGGTCCTGAGAACTTAGTCCCCGATTAAAGCCTTAATTAAATTAAATAATCATTTTGTTTTCATAATTATTGTTCGACAGCTTCGACAGATAAGAACCATCGAATTCAAACAGCCAGACCACTGGCGTTTCTAAGGCTATTATTGCAATATTATTGCCTTTATAAAGAACTAGTTAAGCTTTGTATAGGTTTACAGGCACTAATGTTAAGAAAATGAGTAAGGAAAATTAGATTTAGTTTGGCATAGCAATAAAAAATAGCTGTTTTGCAAGTCTAACGTGTTTTACAGGAAGCTATTAGGGCCTATATAGACATCGAATCATTTAGCTATAATAGGTCTACCCTGCTTTAATTTAGACGTCACAGTGATTGCTTAACTATTGTTAAGTCTTTTCGCTGACTCACGATATATCAACGGGTGACGTTGTGGGCCAGATAAATTGAAAATCAGGCTCATTATGTAATAGAAAGTTATTCAACCGAGCTATCTCTATTGGAGACTAAACGAATGTTGATTTTCGGAGGTTCTGCACACCAATACGTATCGCGGGTACAAACCCCACCAAGGTAGGATTCTGTATGCCGAGGCTAAGTAAATTAAGTCATTAACGTTTAATACCCACGGCCGTCTGTCTTAGTCTAGCTAAAAGGACTAGTTACTTCTATCACAGATCTGCATGTAGTCCTACGTCTAAACTTGACCAGGCCTTCAATCTCAAACTGATGTCACGCCTTTTCAATAATTCCAAATCCATTCAGTTCAGCGCCTTCCAAGCTTTTCTTGCCCTAACGTAGCCCGCTTAGGCTGCTCCTCCTCCTCTCCGTCTGTCTGTGTCTCTGCCTGGTCGCTACATCAACCAGACTCGATTCTCCAATGGAATTCAATTGCCAGACAACCCTCCAACATGACACAGCGCTCGTGAATAATCTATTGCCCTGCGCCTGGTTTCAGAGTAGCGCTTTATAAATGTAAGGTTTACGATAATGAAAACTCTTATTTGAAGGTGAACGGCTGTTTGAATACGACCAACGACTTCAATGGTAGGCCTATTCCGCAGAGAACAATCCTACACAGACAGGACGAACTCTCTCCAGTAACATCCGATCAACGGCATTCAACGCTGGAACACGCATACCTCAACGGCGACTCTTCCTCTGAGACGAGCATCGATCGACGGCTGAAGACCATCGCTGTTAGGCCGACGAAGCTTGGTTGCTCTTCGAAATGGTCGTCAGAGTCTGAATACACTATTAGACCAATCGAAGCGGATTCTGCGATCAGAACGAAGACCACAGGATTCAGTGAATCAGACGAAGCTTATTATCCGAGCAGCGATTCATACGATGAGGAGATTCCGGATCATGACTACAGATGGCAGAAGATATCAGCCGTTTGAATGGCATTGAGGGCTATTGGTGGTTTTAATGACGAAGAAGATTGTGCTGGACAGAAGTAAATGTATAAGTTATGGGAAATAATATGGGATGGGGAAAACACAGGCATGGCAATGATTGTCGAGACCTACACACAGACCTACGCACAAACAGATAGGCCTACAGGCCTACCTACACACAGGCCTATAGACAGGCTTACACAAAGATATCGAAAACTGAAAGACACAACATGAAAGAGAGTTGATAAAAAAGACTGCAATAACAATAAGAACCATTGTATGCTTTCCCACAGAAGTTGGTGCTTAGTGCAGCGGCTGCAAGCCTACAGAAATGATGACAAAGCTGGCTACAACAGATCATTGGTCTGATATCTTAATTCGACAACTGCCACATCATTGTGCTCAATTTTAGAATATAACAATATTTTGTTTTTAAAGAACAAGAAAATAAAATGTTCTGCCTTGTTTTTACTATATTCAGTCAACATATGAAGTGACACTAAAGACGAATATTCCTGAAAAAAACTATCAGAGAACTCCAATGGTAGAGCAAAATAATGCAAACAGCTCCTTGCTAAAACAAGTGCAATATAAGCTAAATCCGTCATTAGTTCTTTAAATATTACAAAAAAAACATTGAGATCACAACCATTAACTAAACAGCTCGTTAAAATGCTGTGAAACTCACATCAAATGCACTTTGCGGACATTCGCGATTACAATTGTAATTAACGAATAATTAGTAAGCAGTAAGTCAAAATGTAATTGGTACTATTATCAAGCCACTTTACTACAAAATCAGATTATTACAAAAAGTTCCTGGCAACAAACACAACAGAAACAGATTAGAATGCAAAGAGCTTTGACTAGCATTTAAAATGACTGAAGCATTAAAAAACTGCACTTTTGTAAATTCATAACCTACTGCAGAAACGATAATTACCACAAAAAACATTTAGGAAAAATATAAAAACACACGTTAACTCACAGATGTAATAAGAAAGACAAGAAACTAACTACATCCTGTTGCTTCTAGCGCAAAACTTCATTTCAGCCTTTTACACACACACCACACTAACATGAATTCTCATATAATGCAGTCAGGAAAACAAGCCTTGAAACATGACCCAACAAAAACACAATCTCTTTCTAACAGAAACCTCACAATCTCGCCTCTAAATGTAGCTTGATGAAAACAAACTAGCTTACAGCAAAGAATTGTCCAAAGAAGAAAATTGTACAAACGGAAATGTACAATGCCATACAATGGCTTTGATATAGTCGTACTTTCAAAGTTCAGAGGAGCACGCATGACCACGTAGAAGACCATATATGATGCTAGCCAATGATGAGTGAAGGTCTAAGGCTTTAGACTGTAACAACCTACAAAGAAACCCTGGAAAACGACTGTAAAAAGGTTTACAAAACAACAGCAAAGACATTTTGGAATTGCTAATATAATCCATCTTAAAAGCAGGAGAGATGAGATCATCTGGAAACATTGTCACCGATTGATGCTAGAATGTATAAAAGCAATTGCTATAAATCTCCTGTGTACACAAGTGCAAAATGCAGCTACTAAGTAACCATAAATCTCCTACAGCTACTAAGTAACTATAAATCTCATACAGCTATTAAGTAACCATAAATCTCCTACAGCTACTAAGTAACCATAAATCTCCTACAGCTATTAATTAACCATAAATCTCCTACAGCTACTAAGTAACCATAGCCATCAATAAAATCACACAAGAATCATGAGAAGATTTAAAATAAATAGTTATCATTACTAGCAGCTATTACCTAAATAATTACAAACCGCCATTGGCAACTTTAAAATGCAAAGCAGTAAGAGTCCTAAAGTAGCAGCAACTATCATCAGTTTTGAAAAATTAAAAACCATCAAAAACATTTTTAAATAACTGTTACATCATTTTAAAATACCTGTTAACACTTGAACGATGATGAGCTGCACTGGTCTTACAATCGCTTTTACAAACAGAATTCTACTTGTCTCTAAGTTAACACAAGCTAGAAAAACAATCAACTAACAACCGAAGCATGAATGTCATTGTAATCCTAATTAATTAACCCTGTAGTGAATCAGCAGAACTTCATTCACCATTAAAACATAGCATACAAGGCATTTAAATTCAGAAAAACACGTCTCACCAACTTGATGCAACTTAAAAACTCTGCCAAAATTGCCTAGGACAAAAGTCAGATATCTCTAAGCAGTGAAGTTCAAACATTGTTGCAAAGATGACCACAGAAAACCAAAATAACATCTTTTCAAAGTAAAAGAACTCAAACAAAATAAATAGAGCAAGCATTAACTTATATGTACACTCTCCCTAGAGATGCGACTGTTGCCAAGGAGTAATGCAAATTTGTTTAATAAGTTGCCCAAGACTGATTTGTATCGTCGTTGTTGGGCTGGGAGTGCCTCCAAGAAGACTTCTGAAGTGGTGCTATATAAATGCTAAAAATGAATGAATGAATATATGTCTGTATGTAACATGAACATAATATGCCAGAGGTTAGTCAAAGAATATAACACCTAAATAAACAAGAGATCATAATAATTGTTCCTTAATCAAAACTGACAAGTGGGCTACGCTGTAAGATTAGATGTTACAGTAGTAACAGATGATTACACGTTACTACAGGAGTCGAATTCAACTGTACATCTGTCCTACTGCTCATTTTACAGGCATACCTATATAAGGTCAAGTCAACCTTGTGAGGTTAATGGGTATGGAACCGGTGTCCTTTTGATCTTACCAACCAACCATCTCTGCGTCTCACATAATTACAGTTTCATTTGAACATCAATTGTTATAAATGTTGCTTTCTGACTCTGTTGCAATTAGTACCAGTCAGAACAAATAGGAGTGACAGTTGTACTCATCATGACATATGACCAGTGAGATACAACAGTAGCAACATAAACAAAAGAATGCGAGACACAAAATAATACTAAAAACATAGCCGGATATACATGATTAAATTCCACAATATAAACTTTTTTAAACAATCAAATTCCATTAGTCCAATTTTTATCTAAAAGCGGTGTAAGTACGTTTTAACTAATCCAATTTCTTGTCTTGGCAGATAAAATGGAATATCAATCATTTCAAAAAATTGTGGGGAAAAAATGGAATGTTATCATGCCTTCTATGTGCAACACAAGTCAAAAGTAAAGTAAACCACACAGCATGAAAATTTCTTGCAATAACAGAAAAGCAACTAAAATAATAGGAACGAAGCATCTTTATGAACCGAAACCCTGACTAAAATTTAGACCTACAAATGCAACATCGTCATATCCTTAGAAGTGGAACTTGAATGAAAAATTAAAGGTAGATAACCACAATGTCTGGAAATCAACTTAAAGAGTCATTTTGATTTGCATTTAAGAGTGACTATTTGGACATGTTATGCAATCAGATGGACTGGAAAAGGAAATGATGCTGGCGTGCGGAGAAGGAAGAAAAGTGGGCACCCAAGGAAAATAGACGAGATACACAAGAAAACCGGAATGAACCTGGAGGAATTAAGGGTGGCGACTTCGGAAAAAAGAAATGGAGAAGGTCAATCATAACAATCACTAGAGCTCAATAAACTGACAGCACAAGGTAACAAGGTAAAGTCATTTATGAACTGAAACCCTGACTAAAATTTAGACCCAAACACGCAAAATCGTCATATCCTAAGTGGAACTTGAACTCATGTGCAGAAATAAATTTGCAATATGAGTAATAACAAAGTTATTCAATGCAGAGCAAAGCAAAGAGCAGGAACGCCATCAACTTTATGACTCTTCATCATCTATGTGGCTGCGTAACATCACTTGAACTCAACGTGTGGAACGTAATTTCACAGGAGACAGAAAGAGACTAGTTAGTCTCATCAACTCCCTGCTTCATGGCATTGTTATGATGCTAATTAACAATTGCAGAAGATATAATAACAGAAACTAAACATGAAAGTGACAATATACTTAGCAACATCTATAGATAAATAATAATTAATCAACATAAATGCTAGGACTTACACACATAAAGATGAAGCAATCAACCAATGCAACCAGTATATATGCATCTTTAGCATTATGAAATTCCAACATTCTGATTTTGAAGTTTTTCTTATAAGGTAAGCACTTACACCAATTGGATACTGTGTCCATAAACACCTTCAACAAAACCATATACCAGGTATGTGCAACATGTATGCAAGTCCAAAAAAATCAATGTAGGTTATGAAAAAATTTCAATAGAATACTCTACAATTGTCTCCAATTTGCACGCAAAATGCAAACCAATCAAAAAAAAGTTTCATAGCCATGCTTCAATTCTCAAATAATTCATGATTAGCAAAGTTCATCATTCAACACCATTCAGTAAAGAATCGTCTACCATTTGGTATGTGGGTTGAATCATTACCCAAACTCAATACATGGAATGTAATATCAACAAAGATAAAATGAGATCATTTAGTTTGGCAAACTCTTTGTAAAACCATATAGGTAAAATGCTAATTAACAACACAATTACAGAAATAACACCAAAAAACTTGCAGCATGGCAAAGCTACCATAGCCACAGCTATTGATAGATTAGCAATGTAGATTAAGAGACACGATCAATACAATATCAAGCAATGCAAACAATAATAATTATCAAGAACATCATCAAACTCCATTCAACATTCCCAATTTGAAGCCAAAATTCAACCCAATATACATAACAATCTCATGAAATAATATAAATACCTTCAATATAATATACATATTCGATATATTGTAACATAAACAATTTTCAAGTAAAAGTTACCAAATAATTTAATACAACAGAGACTTTCACCTTAGATGCTAAGTTAAAAAATGCAGAGCTGACCACATAAAAGCCTCTCCCCCGACTCGCGACAATAAGAATAGCCATGTGAATGGGTATGAGACAGATGAAACAAAGATGAGAAAAGACAGATGAAAAGCTCCTCTTCAATGAAATGAAATCGTTTGGACAGGACTTTACTTAGTAGTATGGTGCGTCATCTTCATAGCCTACAAAACAATCATTGCATTTGTAATTAGTAACTTCAATTGCTGCAATTGCACTGAGTAACTGCTATCGCACCGGTGTATAAGTTAGTGCACAAGGTATCCACTGATGGTGTACTAAAACCAAACGACACCGTAGTCAGATCAATATCCCGAAGACCTGTCTTCTAAGACCAAGATGAAGGCAGCCAAAGTCATGAAAGGAGCTTGACCTTAAAAGTTTAATTTGCTGGACTGATTAGAACGTATAAGTTTAATTTGCTGGACTGATTAAATAAATTAATGACAGACAAGGCATGAGATTAATGGTCAATCATGGCAACCACAATTACACTACTACACAATTTCACTTTCACTTCTGAGTAGGTTTCTTGAAGGGGTGCTATTATAAGTGCTCAGAATGAATGAATGAATGCTCAGAATGACTACTGACTGCTTTACAAATTGACTGACTTATTAATACATTGACTTACTCACTGCTTCATACATTGACTGATTGACGGATATAATACCCTGATTGACTGACAGAATGACACCACAGATGGTATCAGCATAAAATCTAATCAAATGACTGATGGATCAACGGATAGCTGGAAGGTACCTTGGAGATATTCACTCCAGTAAGGCCATCGACAACTTGAGGCAGATTTTCCATAACTTGCATGATTTCATTTGTCAACTTAACCGCTCCGATCTCTCCGTCGCCAATGGAAACCATCGTCAGCTTCTTCGTTTGACTTATGGGAGCAGCGATTTCTGCAGCCACCTGGATCAGAAGAAATTTATATAGCACCATTTGTTAACAATAAAACCAAGACCAAGAGGCTCCAATGCTACAATACACTGACTGTTTTAAATTCTTGTGATCAGTATCACAAGAGTAGAGTGAAATTAATCTACTTACCCATGGTTGTCTGGTATTTAACGTTAAATAAATCTTGAAAGTCGTTCTATTTTGCCAGGGTCGGGGTTGGATTGCTTCTGCAGTCAAATTGTTCTCGAAGGCGGGTCCACAGCTTTGGAATTCACCACCCACTGTCATTATTAATTATTTAATGACATTCAGGTTACAGTTCAAGCCTAAAATGGTAAGACGTCAAAGACCATTGCTGTCATAAGACGTTCCTAAACTTGTTCTTTATTATATAGCCCAAGCTTCTCCAATTTTGACTTGTTCAACCCCAACAACCCGACTTTTGACCTTCCTACCTATCGGATTTTGCCCTGATTGGCATTTTGACTACAGTCGCATGTCAAGCAACAATCAATGCATGCTTTGTTCATTAACATAACTCTTCTACAGGAGTCATGGGATTACATGACCTTTGAAGATACACTTGTGCTACATAAGTCATTAAATTAGATTACCTTCAAAGAAACCTTTGTGCAACAGAAGTCTTGAGATAAGATTATCTTCAAAGATACCTTTGTGCTACAGCAATCATGAGATAAGAATACCTTAAAAGATTAGATTATCTTTTAAAATACTTTTTGTGCCACAGAAGCCAATAGATTAGATTACCTCTATAGGTACCTTTCCAAGTCCTACATAACTGCTTTGAATGAATAACTTAAAGTGACAAAACATAGTATGCCACTCACCTTAGGCAGAATTTCCAGCACCATGTCCACAACGGCTGCATCCTGATATTCTTTCCAGGCCTCTGCTTTCTTTTCCATTTGTTCGGCCTCTGCCTTCGCCTTGGCTTCGATTGCAAAGGCCTCGGCCTCTCCCTTCATCTACAACAGACATTAAATCAATTGCTCTAATTGTTTCAAGATATGTACAGAGTGCAGACTAGAGCTGTATCAGTATAAATTTTTTCCAAAACCATGCATAGCCAATTATTTAAATAGATGATAACGATCATGAAGCCAATTATCTCTGAATAAATTGTCAAAATGTCCGTTTCCGAAACATAGAACAATTTTATACATAAACCCACTAGTTACTGAATGCAAGCATGTTTTGTTGCCTGGACTTGCCATAGTCGTAATAGTGGGCTTCTGAACTGGGTGATTGCAATGGTTGTCAAATAATGAAAAGTAAATTTCGATATACAAATGTAGCCTTTGTTCGCATATATAATCTTTTGGAAAGACTGAACCTCATGTTTAGAAAAAAGAACCTTCAACTTGACATGAAATATTGATAAAGATTAGTATCATAGAACATGGTACTTATAAAATGAAGACACCGAGCATTAGCCCTTTGTTGGCCCTTTGCTATGGAACCATCATCCTCTCCAACTCACTCTTTGATTTTAACTAGAGGCGATTCTGTTTCTGCCCGTTGTCTTAAGACCTATCTTTTCCCACGGGGCTATTCACAATGGGAGCGCCTGTAATTAGCTTGTAGTGGGAGAGGTACAATAGGAATATGGAAATACAATACAATACAATTAGCCTTCACACGGAACAAAAGTGAAAGTCATTGTAAAGCATCCCAGAGGCAACTCACAACTGACAATGCTAAAGAAATCATCGTAATTACAATGACCACGTATACTAATAAGCACCATTAATAAACTCATTATTTTCTGCAATGGACACCCTTTCTCATTGTGCTGGGGCAATTATTTTAACATGAAACTTAGAGAGCAATAGAGGCCCTACACTAACAACCACTGGCTGGCTGTCAAATCATTGTGCAACGTACCTGAATCGCTTGTGCAACAGCCTGTGCTTCATACATGATTCGATTTCTACAAAGAAATCTCTTCAATAATCACCAACATGCAAACAATAATCAAAGAGATCAGGTCCTTTCAAAAGTTCTATATCACTGTCCTGAAATGTTCAAACGCACACACACCTTAACACACCTACACATACACACATGCAATTTCCTACAATTTTCAGAAGTTTCAACTCTACATTCTTCTCAAACTGTTCCTGGAAAGTGACTGGGAAAAGTAACATTTCAGGTACTACAACAAACGTGTGAGTGAGCGTGTATGTGACATAGTTAATCTGTTATTCATAGCAATAAAACCACCTTTTATAGATTCAATTTCAATTATGACTGTGAACAAGTAGCGTATGAGTGCTTGTCGGGTGCAAATAAAGGCTACTTACTTGCTTACTTAGGTAAACATGTTAACTTTTAAATGCAATTTCTCTCATATATATAAATATACCATATACCTGTTTAGTTTCAATTGTTTTTTTGAAAGCACGAACACTATAACAAGTCCATGATGAAAAAAGTGCAAGAAATCTGTTTACAAAGACATATTTCCTCAAGAGGACCTGTTAGCCTCTGCCAGCTTCTCCAGCCGATACTTTTCGGCCTCTGCAGGTTTCCTGATCGTAGAATCGAGCTCGCGTTCGCGTCGAATGATCTCCTGCTCCTGGACTTCGATCTCCTGGCCGCGTTCAACGACCATAATCTGCATTGACTCCTCTCTTATCGCCTGCTTCGTTTTGGCAGCCTACACAAAACATACAAACAGCTCAGGATGTGTTTTCATCCATTCATTTTTCATCCATTCATTTTTCATCCATTCATTTTTCATCCATTCATTTGAAACATTTACATAGTGCCCATCAAGAAGTCTACTTGGAGGCGCTCCCAGCCCAACCACGGTAATACCGTGTGGCACCGTGGTTAGAGTGGTTGGCCCATAACGCTCAGTGTGCCCTGTAAAACAAAAGAGCATTACTCTTTGGCAACAGTTGCATCTCTAAGGGGAACATGTTCCAGGTCAAAGGGAATGTTGTTATCTATCTAGCAGATGGTATGGACTGGCTCATTGGTTAAATTCAGCCGAGTCCCAACGAATTTGAGATCCGCCACCTCAACCATGAGATCCACCACCCACCAATGTCTTATTTAAAAATCAACCAGATATGCACATTGTTTCACAAATTTTACGTTTATCTAAATAGCGAAATAATGAATTTATCTCCTGCAGACTCACCATTTAGACTTGGGCTTAAGTTTTAAATTTTTAGTTAAGTTATAGTTAAGTTTCATTGTCAATCCTTAGCCATCAAAAAATTTTTCCTTGTGTACATGTATCTGTGACGGCTCAACACGAAATCAGTCACATATTTTAAAATTTGAAAAATGGGTTATTGATGTAACATTATAGAGCTGCTTATTAGCTTTCCAGAACTGCTTCTGTTTCACTTATATCTTAAAGCTGAGAAAAGTTATGTCAATTTAAAATCGTACTATGTTCGCAATCTCTTTTGAGAAAATCCCTTCCAAAGTTTATGGGATTATTTGATCATTTTTCCGTAGAATGGTACTTCTTGGCATACGACCTCTTACTCAAGCTATGATTGGCTTAAACTAAAAGCTAGTCCATTTTGGATACACAAGACGGCTAGAGGAGATGTTAAGCTTGCAGGCGATATCATTATTGAAGGGGTGCAAGCATGGAAAAATGATGTAACAGACCTAGAAAAACATCATAAATTCCATAAAAATGCAGAAATTCTAATTAGAAATTAGCGTGGATTCCAATAAATATTCATTAAAAATATTTAGTGTTGTTTTATAGCAAAAGCAATTAACAATATGTGTTTATTAATGATTTGTTTAATCATTAGCGCAAAAATGTCAAAAGTGATGAAAAATGGATTTTCTACTAAAAGACCAAAATGAGGCATTTAATAAAATGCGACTTCCGATTGGTTTAGTGGAAAAAAGATCACATATATAGGTGGCCCTACCTAGCGGGACCACGGTCCCTTCTGGGTCACGTCTTGTTTCCACCGAAATGTTAAACATGCATATTGTCAACTGATGTATCGTGTTGATCTGGAGCAATAAAACTGATGGTTATGGTTAAGTTATGGTTAAATTTTAAATTATTAAATACGTGGAGATCTGGCACACCTGAAAGAGAAAATTAACCACTGCACAAAGCGATATTTTCATGATATTCTATATGAAAAGTAAAAATAGTCACCTGTATATCATATGCTAGTTTCGCCTGAGCTTTCTTTGTCAGGACCTCCTGGTCGAAAGCCGCTTTCGACACCTCGTAATCTCTCTGCGCCTTTGCAATTTCAATGTTTATCTGAAACTGAGCTGCTAGTCGCTCCTCCTCTGCCATAGCTTCCTAACATCGATCACAATAACATGGAAGACACTCATGATACTCACTGACGATGATAGAATTGAAGCCAATTTGTTAGAGTAAGATTGAAGCAGGATTAACAGCACTCGTTGAAAAGCTGATGTGCTCGTGAATAAGTCAGTGACCTGTGCTCGGCTTTCAAGTGGTGTTTTAGAAGTTTGGAGATGATGATTACGATTACAAAGAATGTAGTGAGACTGGAGCAAGAGTGAAGTGAGATTGAAGTAACAATTGATGAGTAATTGAAGTAAGATTGAACAACGAATGCAGTGAGATTGACGACAAGATAAAGTAAGTAAGTAACGTATGTACTTTATTGAACCGCTTACAAACGCACGGCAAGATTGAAGATCGATTGAAGCAATATATTGAACAATTGATGTAAAATTGAAAAAAGGAATAAAGATAAAAGATATATTTAATCTCAAATGAATTAAAATTTATGCAAAAATTGATAAGCAACTGAAGCAAGAATGAACAAAGATCAAAGTAAGATTGAAGTACGACAGAAGTGAGATTGAATGAAAATTGAAGTGAGCCTAGAATACCTTGATTCCTGCATCACGTCTTGCCTGTGCTTCACCAATCCGAGCGTCTCTTTTCACCTGAGCAGTACGTGACATGCCAAGGGCCTTGAGATAACCCTGAAAATCAAACAAAGGCTTCAATGAACTATTATCCCAAAAGCCAAAAATAAGTTGCTCTTGAATGGTGGCAAAGCCAATCAATCAATCAGTCAATCACAATTTGCTAAGCACCTCCTCAAGATTTCCATTCAGGTGCTGCCAACCGATGTTAAGAGGAAGAAATTAGCCTAAGCTGCAGATGGAAATGAGAGCAAGTCGAGAACGGGAGGTGTCGATCGGAGCTCAAGTAGCCGAGTCAAATGTGCTCAGCTTGCTTTGAGGAGAGTACAGATTTGAGCCTTCTCTGACGTGCTCGATGTGCAGAGATATCTTGCATAAAGTATGGGGCCTTCATGGGTTCTGCTGTTAAAGTTGCCAAACCAAACTAAATCACTTTTTATAATTACATTATCGTCATGTGATTCACGGTTTCACATTATTTCTACAAAACTTGTCATATGCAATTGAAATATTTCATCCTTTCACACTGTTTTCATATTTATTTATGAATGGATTGGATCCAACTCATGCTAAAAGCCACTGGCAATTTTACGACAAAGTATAAACAGCTTAACAGCTAATAACTAACTGCCAACAGTTCAACAGGCTAATTGTTCGTTTAGTAAATGCAGTGGTTTTTATTATTCTCATCGACAAAAATTCAGCTTCACATCTTCAAGTTGAAGTTTTTTACTACGAACATAACGGTCCAAACTAGATTGCTTCTGATTAAAATGCTCATAAGATTAATCTTTAAAAAATTTTTAATGACAAGTGTAAATTAGTGTATTATTTTATCCGATTAGCAAATATAAATCAAAGATGAACAGATCCAAAATTATCTTCACCCAGTGATTTAATTGTTCATCCAGATGTCTCAAAATCTTTCAAGGCTCAGAAATTTGAAGAATGTTGAGACCTTTGGATGAGTAATTAAACTACTTGGTGAAGATAAGTTTGATGATGGTATGAAAAAGACCTCTTCATCCTTGATGTCCTTTAGCGTGTAACTGACTACGCTGATGCCCATATTGAGCAGATCTGAAGATGCCACTTCGAACACAGCCTTCGAGAACTTCTTCCGATCCTTATAAATCTCCTGCAATAACAAAGCTGCCTCATCAACAGAGTGCAATGCATTGGAACATAGGCAAATATTCATTCATTACAAAGATTTACATAGGGCCCTTCAAGGTTACTACTCAGCAGCGCTACCGACCCCAGCATGAGTGGAAAGAACGGTCATCAGTTATCAGTTTCCCCTCACAGCCTCTGCATTGATCCCTATCATCGATCATCATGTGGGCGGCATGGTGGCCGAGCAGTTACAGCGGTTGGCCCGTAACACTCAGTGTGCGCCGAGTGAGTGGGTTCGACTCTCGTCCGAGATATCACTGTGTAGGGACCTTGAGCAAGTCCTTCGCGCACAATTGCTCTGCATTACAACTGCAGTTGCGCCGTCTAGGCGTGTGTGCACTTCTGAACTTAAGTGTAAGAATGGCGATATCAAATAACAGTTGTGTTGTATTGTATCTCGTCAACAATCTACAAAACCTCCATCTATGGATAGTGATGTGCTGTTAAGAATCTACCTAAATGTGGGATTTTGTGGGAGCTCGCCTCTGACGACTCTTCTAGTTGCCTGAGCACTGTTATCTTACTGACTAACATTTGGTTCGCAAGTACTTTTGCATCACAACTTAGGCAACTGAGGCACTTACAACTTAAGCATACGCACTATTCTGAGGTAATTACAAGATACTATAGCAAGTGTCCACATATATACATAAGCAGTAGAGTTGACATCTTGGTTCCTTGTACTAGAAAGCTATGGCTCAATCTCGATCCTATGATTCAATTGGTCTGTTATGCACTTTCTACTTCTGTATGATCTAAAATTCGATCTAACAGTCTCTCATCCACTTTTGCATTTCTCAAGATCTGTTTCTCTTGCTGGGCCTTGTGCACTGGCAGCACTTCTGAATGGTTCACCTCACTAGAGGTGCTCTACAAACACCTAAAAAACAATTACAATACATTAAAAAAACCAGAGTACCTTACAAATAACTATGAAGTTAGGAACAGTGCTTCTACCTCAACAGTCATGTTGCCCATCATGGCTCTCTGGTGACCCTCGAGAGTCTCCTGGGCAATACGTCGAATGTCCACCTCCTTCTTACCGAGAAACTGCTGGCAGGCAGCCTGCAACATCTCCCGATTCTGACCCTGAATCTTCACCTGTAATGAAAACAACCTCATCAACATCAGATATCTATAACTCAACTACCAAACAATATACAATTATGAAAAAGTTGAACTGCATTCATTAAAAGTCACACAGTGACAGCCGTTATTGCCATGAACATCCACAAATTCAAATAACGATATGAGATTACACCTGAATTACCATATCAGCATATGATTCTGAGTAAATATCCAGTTTAGGAAATACTACTGCAAGTTGTTACGTATTTTCAAAAATGCTAATAACAAGAATCAGTAAAGATTCTCCAGACAGGTTTAGGTTTTAGGTATGGTAACTTTGAGAGAGATCAGTCAGCTCTAGATTAGCAATTTAACAACTGAGTGCGTGTGAATATGCATGGAAAATAGACACTCGAAGATCAGTACACACAGCAAATATAGTCACATGTTAACTAACTCCATTACCCTTACTCTATATGGTGCGATTTGCCTTCTCAACTATATGCACCAAACAATGATTAGCAGAGACAAGATCAGACACAGAGAAGGACAAAAAAGGTTAGAGCAAAATAAACATTTAAGAACTTGTTACATTGGAGAAAAATAAACATTCCAAAACTTGAAAACATTTAATCAAAAGTAATGTTTCAATACCGGAAAATGCTGGAGCTAAAGAAACAATTCAATACCTGTGCGATTCCTGTGACCGAGATTGCAACTCCTAACTGCGTGTAGACATGTTCGCTTTGAATCTGGAGCGTCATTGTGTTCAACGAAATCCTATTCAAACAGAGGTTCCAGTTATTCCACAATCCAACATGGAATTTCTAATGAACTCTTAACAGTTAACACCCATCAATCAATCAGTAATCAAGCAATGAAACTTAATATAGCGTCCCACCATATATATATATATATATATCCATGAATGTGCATATATATATATATATATGTAAGCAAGTGTGTGTATGCAGTCCAATATCAATAACAAAGATTTTTATTGGTGACTGTCACTCACTGATTTATCAAGTAACACAATTAAAGTAACAAAGTAACATTATCGGGGGATTGGCAGGGAGCAATAGCGAAGGTAAACCCAAAGGGACCGAGAGACTTATCAGCAAGGGCACCCTTCCTGATAAAGTAATAAAGATGGTGGTGATAATGCAATATAGTGAAAGTAAGCTGTTATCTGAACTAATTAACTAAATAGTTCAAAACAAACAATTTGAGTGCTAACACATGTCAAATGGCAACTAACACAGTATCATTGGTACTGCAAAGTTTGGCTTTAAATTATGATATATTAGCAAGGTTCCTAATCTCATTCAGAATTCTGTTCCATGCTGCTAGTCCATTGAAAGCAATTGAAATTTATGTATATATGTATGCATGTGCTGGTAAGTCTGAGTCCATATTAGTATGCAATTATTGTATGTATGCATTGTATGTATACATGTGCGTGTTTTGGCATGTTTGTATGTAGATACGTATGCATGTACATAGTTGTATAAAAATAATTTACCAATTTTGAACCATACTTGATATTAACAATTGAGAGGAAGCATTTTTAATGTCTGAAGTAAGTAGCTAGACATGTAAAACAATGCGTTTAATGTAATGAAGCTGCATGAATATCGCATGCATGACTAACTCACCCTTGCTATCCTTCAAAAAACTTTATGCCCTGCCATCCTAGGCCAAAAATATAAGTACTCCGTTTCATTCATTGACTCTGTGGTCTTCTCAGAATGAAATACCACACGGCAGAATGAAGAAAACTGAACAGGGGTAAATAGAAAGCAATTACCGCAAACACACAAGGCTAGACTGGAAAATAAGATATACGAAAGCAATACCTGAACATACAATGAGAATTCTGCCATAGTCTGACCTCTGAATCATCTGTAATATGGGCCAGACGAACACTCTTCCCCCAGGAACAAGCATCGGCTTTGACAGGCAACATCCTACAAATGACAATGTTCAAGATATTATGCATTAACATATGATGTAGCATATGCCTATGGCCACACATGTGTGCTTGGGCATGACACTGGTGACTCCTTCAGCTTAGTGTACATTGTTTTACTAACCGATGTGATATATTCGTCTGTAACGTCATTTAACATCACACAGGCTTGTGCAGAAAGCACCTCTGAGTATATGTTCTTATGGGCTGCTATAAAGGTTAAATTTACATTACACTATGCACAGAAGAAGCTCCATTTATAAAGTGTCACACCAAGAGAGAGAATCATCAGAAGTCTGATCGATCAGCGAAACAGTCAGTCAGGCTGTGGTGAGTAACCGCAGGAATAAAGTTAGCTACCAAAAGAAACCGACATAAGATCAGACTGGCCATTCCATATTGGCACAAACATAAAGTAATGGGTAAATTGTATCTTAGCATATCTTAAAATTGACCATTTCGCCCACTCGTATTTTAGCGTATTTTACTATTTGATGCGAATATATGTCCAACTTTACCTTAAATGGAGCCGGGATCGATGAAAAGAAAAGAAGACCGTGTAAGCAGAAACTGGATCAAGGAAAGGAATTATGCTTAAATGGAAGCTGGATTATTGAAAATATCATGCTTAAGTATGATGGACTGATGCGAGAATGTCGCTGCAACGGAAGTGGTATCGATGTAACGTGTAGGCAAAAACTCGAATGATTAAAAAAAATCTAAATGGAAGCTGGATTGATGAAAATAGTATACCTATATGAAAGCTGGATTGATGAAGATAATATACCTTAAGAGAAGCTGCAAAGACGAAAGAATGCCATTATAATAATAAAATACGCTATATGTTTTTTGTAAAGTTTCACAAGACTAAAATAAGCTAAAATACGATTTTACCAAGTAATAATAGCAGCTTGTGTCTTAAAAATTGCCTACCTCTTGGTTCTGGGATATTATGGGTTTTGAATAGTTCTGTTCAGAGGATAACGATTTAGGAAACAACGACGTTACTTATAAGCAGAAAATGCATGAATTATAAACAACCGTAGACTGACTCCTAGTTCGTAATAAATGAAACATCTCGTGAATATGCTGGCGATGGCAGTTAAGAAATGTGGAGTGAACAATCATCGCACATCAAATCTGCCAGAGCTCGGACGTAGGGCCAAGCCGAAACAACGTTGCAATACTGTATTTATGAACTTAGAGACGTCTTGAGACGCTGAAGAAGTTATCCAAAATCCACATTACGCTATCTGCAAAAGATAAAGAAAAATGATGAATACGGGCTATATAATAGGCCGCGGTACCTGAAACAACCATCGCCTCATTCGGACCGCAGGTGTGAAAAGGCATTTTAAGTTGAAGCACTGCTCTTTTACAGTCTATTTAAAAGGACGAAACGACGAATTGTTGTGAAAAAAATATTAAAATTAGCATTAAAAATCGCAAAACTTCGGCAAAAACAGATATTTCATTATCAACTGCACAGAATAAATATTACAAAGATTCTACATACAGACGTCACTCTGCGTTAGCATTCGCAATCGTGAATTTGTGATCGCCAAACTTCTAAAGCGCCAACAGAAAACCAAGAGCACGGCGCCAGCTCATTAACGATGGCCGCATCGAATCACTGAATCAGAGGGGTTGTTCGAAAGGTTTACTAGAGGAGGTACATGTCAAGGCTCTGACATTTTCGTCATGTTTCAAAGCATAATAGGCTAATTATGTTTATAGTGTGTTTAGAAGGGTTTTTTGGTTATTGTCCCAAAATATGCTAATTATATCTACTGCCCTCTGGTGCAGAATATCTGCCATAGGATGAATCTGATACCTGCATTTGAACATCTGAGCCGATTGGCCGTTGCGGGTCCGTTTGAAGCGGTAGGCCTACTAAAGAACCCGAGTCACGTGTTGCACCAGTTGTTTGCGCCAATAAAGACGACCTCCTACTCGCTAACCCCACATCGACATGACCGTGTTATTCCACAGGCAGACAATCTAGGGCGAAAGTCCTTTTAAATTAGACTGTTGTACTTTAAAAAATGTATAGTAGTCAACACCAGTCGCCATAGTGCAAATATTCATTAAAAAATATAGGCTCTACTTATTTATTTATGTATCATAAAGCTACCTAGGCATTTGAACTTTCAACTAGGCCCCCTACTTAAGTTCAGAATGTTGGCGTTGTCGCTGGGCCAACAGCTAGAGGGAATGATAACTTCATACATCTATGTATTTCAGTTAAATAACATTAGGTCTATATATACAGTTACGTAACATTACTATTGTAGTAATGTGACTGACACCAAAGATGTTAGGCCTACTTCATACTGTAGCATTACTGTTAAGTAACATCACTAATTGCATATATAAGTAACAAGACCATTGTAATTTGTTACAGTTAGACAATGCAATGTCCAGAGGCGCGTTTACAGAAAACGGGGCCCTAGGCGCAAACATTTTTGGGGCCCTTCTGAATTTGTGCACTGAGTCTGAGGGGGCCGTCTATAAATGACGTCACGTACCTATTGGAGGGGTCATGCATCTGTGACGATTTGTGACAAAGGGGAGGGAAGGAAGTCTACTTCAGAACCCTCTATTACTGAATAATAATCTGGCCTACTTCATGAGTTAACGATTACTCAGAATTTCAGACATTGCCAGTGGCGCGTTTACATATAGGCGCACTAGGCGCGCGCCAAGGGCCCCCAAATCTCAGGGGCCCCAAATGATGAAAACATTAAATACAAAATAAGATCTCAGGTGGCCCCAAACGAATTAAAGCAATTCATATAAAA
The DNA here is from genome assembly GCA_959347315.1 of Bimastos eiseni. Lineage (NCBI taxonomy): Eukaryota > Metazoa > Annelida > Clitellata > Crassiclitellata > Lumbricidae > Bimastos > Bimastos eiseni. Next base: position 3,154,784 of record OY365806.1, read on the forward strand.
TAATATGTCAGGGAGTCCCGAATGAATGAAAACTTTTCATACAAAATGGCATGTCTCACGTTTTAAATAAATTGAATATAATATATTCTCTATTTTTGCAGCTAAGCATTCACATGTTAAGTGTATTGTGGTAATTAATAATTGCCTTATTAACGTTAATATCAATATCAGCTCGGTTAGCTGTGTTACTAAGAGCAACGGCTTCGTGTTATGAGCCTCTTCGCTTCAAGAATTTGGCTCAATGATTAATTGAAGGAATTTTTTTAATAAAGTTGCCTATTTCGATATTTGATGTGATGATAACACGGAGACTGAATTCCGTGACAAGGATAACCACTTCCATACCTAGATTACCAGAAAATGGTCAGCAGTTGGAGGAAACCACTGGAACGACTTTTCAAACAAATCGCTGAACTGCGAGGGATAAAGAATTAGAAGATGGCTTTATTTGAAAAGCGCAACTTTAAAATCAAAGAATGGTAGAACATTTTTAAAACCCTATTTGAAAACGTCGAATAAAACAGAGCTCAAAACTGCGAGGGAAGAAGAATTAAGACATAGCTCGCCCCCTGAAGAGCAAAGTGTAAAATCAAAGAATATTAAAACAGTTGAAAAACGCGAATCGAACTTCGAATGGTAGATCTCTGAACTGCGATATATGAAGAATTAGGAGATAGCTCGCTCTAAAAAGAGCTACGTATAAAATCAAAGAATAGTAAAACAGTTGAAAAACGCGAATCGAACTTCGAATGATTGATCTCTGAACTGCGATATATGAAGAATTAGGAGATAGCGCGCTCTAAAAAGAGCTACATATAAAATCAAAGAATAGTAAGACAGTTGAAAAACGCGAAACGAACTTCGAACGATAGATCTCTGAACTGCGAGAGATGAAGAATTAGGAGATAGCCCGCTCCAAGATTAGTAAAGTATAAAATCAAAGAATGGCAAAAAAGTTGATAAAAGCGAATGAACTTCGACTGAAATAGATTTCTGAACTGCGAGAGATGAAGAATTAGGAGACAACCCGCTCCAAGATTATTAAAGTATAAAATCAAAGATTAGTAAAACAGTTGATAAAAGCCAATGGGACTTCGAAAGAAATAGGTCTCTGAACTGCGAGGGATGAAGGATTATTAGATAGCTCGCTTTAAAAAGTGCAGCGTATGAAATCAAAGAATTGTTAAACAGTTCGAATAAGCCAATAGAACTTCGAATAAAACAGGCCATGCCGCTACTGCACAGGAGACGAATAAAAACTAATCGAATGTGGTAAAAGCTGTGCTCAGCTGAAACAAATAATTACGCCACCGTGTCCTGGAACGACAAAGAAGAAAGCTTTCGGATGCGTTTAATGCGCGATGGTACCCACCCTTTGTGTCAATTATGAGCGACACAAAGTGGCAAGACAACACTGTAGTCGAATACGATTTTGCAGATTGCTCGGTCATTGTCCAGATCTGCAATTGCGCAGTCAATTCCCAGACCTAACAAGACGCAGCGAAACGGCCTATTCCGCTCCGGTGTCTAGTCACGCGTCTACGAACATGTTCTAGACGTTCGTCACACATCGATGACCAACCAACACCAGCTCCATGAACGCGCAAAAGACACCAAAAAGCCGGGTCATTTACTCATAATCCGATAGAAGAACTGCAACCCTTTGTCCAACTGGAAATACAGACACCGTGATGACACTCAAATTGGTAAAAAAATAGAATAGTGAACATAATCGAGACGACGCGCTTTGATGCCACCATCCAACTCGCAGTAAAAACGTTATTTCGAGTGAAATATCACAACTAGACATTAGGAGCTTATTCGCTGCAGAGAAAATAAGCAAACGTATCCCTCAGATACATTGACCAGGCGTTTATGTATTGCTCTCGAACGATCAGCACCTTCAACTCCTCTTCCGGGTCTTCCCTGTCCACACTGCTCCATTGCAGCAAGTCTAGATCCAGACTGGAAAGAAACTGGAACGAAGTGTCACTCCGACCGGTTTTCGCTCCGGAATCCGGTGCTCAATACCGGACGGTGAGAATTTGTAGCAGGGAAAAGGATGCGACGAATCAGTGAGACGTGAGGGGCGCCAGATGGCCGAAGATTCGTCCATTGAAGAAGACGATGACTAACTGGACAGCTGCTACTTCAGCCGCTTCGAAAGATATGTCCAGCTCCAGAATTGGAAGAGGGACCGATTGAATGGGTTGACTATCTGTCGACGCTGCTCGAGGAAAGGTAAGACTTGCTCTGAAGTGACTCATTTTGTATTGTCTCATCTCACTCTAATATTTCGCATTGACCTTCACCGTACGTTCATTTGCGTCATTGTGTCTAGCTTACCTACATCATCTGTCGTTCGTTTCACTCAATTCATGTCATTCATTTAAGATTATGTTATAGATCCAATCGTTTCCTCTGTATTGTATTGAAACTGAAAGTTCTATGACGCAATCTAAATATCTGTCCAATGGATGCATCGACGGATGAATGGATGGCTAATGGCTGGCTGGCTGGAAGAATGGATGGATGAATGAATGGATGGATAAATGGTTGAATGGATTAATGGATGGATGGATGGCTGGAAGGATGGATGAATGGATGGATGGTTGAATAGATGGATGAATAGATGGATGGTTGGATGTACGGATGGTTGATTGGATGGATGGATGGATTGATGGATGGATGAATGGATGGATGCATGAATGGATGGATAAATGGTTGAATGGATTAATGGATTAACGGATGGATGCATGATGCATGTTGAATAGACGAATAGATGGCTGGCTGGCTGGCTGGCTGGCTAGATGGATGAATTGATTGATTGATGGTTGGTTGGATGGATGAATTGATTGATTGATGGTTGGTTGGATGGATGGATGGATGATTAAATGAATGTACGGACGGATGGATGGATGGATTGTTGGATAGGTGGATGAATGAATGAATGAATGAATGAATGAATGAATGGATGGATGGATGGATGGATGGATGGATGGATGGATGGATGGATGGATGGATGGATGGATGGATGGATGGATGGATGGATGGATGAATGGATGGATGGATGGATGGATGGATGGATGGATGGATGGATGGATGGATGGATGGATGGATGGTCCTCGATATGCGTGCAATGTTAGGCTGAAGAAGGAACTGTTCTGTTCACGAAGGAGAACACGATTCTCCTTATCACGTTTAATCCGTTATTGATTGGATTGCAACAAAGAGGAATATAATTACGTCACTCGACAAACATCGTCACTCGACAAAAAACGTCACAGTTTTCTTATGTCTTGGATTTGGAGCACACGACAAGTTCACTTCCACTATCCAACGTCGAATCAAAGAGCAGGATCGGTTGCAAAGATCGCGAAAACCATCTCCTAACTGTACACTGAACAATTTTTTGTCAGGCAGAGAAGATCGTCAGCATTGCAATCAGCAGATTCTGTCGAAAATAACGAACATATAGTGACCTGATATCAAATTAAATTTCATTCTCACCCACATCATCATCTCCACACCGTCCTATCCACACCTCAACCCAACCCTATCCACACCTCAACCCCACCCTAGTAGATTCTATCAATTGGCATCGTCATACAACATCCGATGAATATATCAATCCATGTGCAGCAACGAAGATAAAAACAAACATCGAGTGACCTCATACCAAATGAAATTTCACCTCCACCCCACCTACATCTCATTTACAGCCCCATCACCATCTACACCCAGCCCTAACCCACTCCCACCCCAGTAGATTCTATCGATCGGAATCGTCATACGTTCAACATCTGATGAAAGAAATCAATCCACGTACAGCTGCGAGGCATCAAAAAGAACACGGTGTTGCCTCAAACCAAATGAAATTCCTTCTCAACCTCAACCTCAATATCCACATTCGCATCCACGTACCCCCTACCCCATACCCATCGCTACCCAAAGTCAAATCGAAGAGCTGAAATCGGTTTTAAAAGATTGCGAAACACATCGCCAGAATTAAACGATAACACTGGAAAGAAAGCGAACGCCACGTGACGTCAAACCTAATGATATTTCTTCTCTACCTCAATCCTTATCTCCAGCACCACCTCCATCTCAACATCCACCTCCATCTTCATCTCCACTTCCTCCTTATCCCCCAGCTATTCAAGATCGAATTGAAGAGGAGAATGTCGACTGTAAAGATCGCGAAGACACATCTTCAGAAGTGTGAACTGAACAATTCTAACGGTTGAAGTACAAGACATTCGTTTGTGGAGAAATACGTCAGGCAGAGAAGATCGTCAGCATTGCAATCAGCAGATTCTGTCAATGGAAATCGTCATAATACATCTCTTGCTCCACATCCACTCCACCTACACCCCAGCTCATCATCACCTCATCCTCATCGCTATCAAAGGTCGAATCGAAGGGCAGAATCGGTTGCATAGATCGCGAAAACACATCTTCAGAAAACACATCTTCAGAAAACACATCTTCAGAAAACACATCTTCAGAAAACACATCTTCAGAAAACACATCTTCAGAAAACACATCTTCAGAAAACACATCTTCAGAAAACACATCTTCAGAAACACCTCCATCCCCACTTTCATTCGGCGTCGCCCTACACTCTTCCCCATCTCTACCTACACCCCACGCCGCCTCTAGCCCATTAATACTTCCACCACATATCAACTCAACCTTTACCCCACTTCCTCCTACTCCACCTCCACCTACACCATTTGGTTGGCACATGGTTAGCCTGGGAATGGCACAGGAAGTGCCATATGTATATATCCTCCTTATTGGGTTGGCACTGGGTAAACCTGGGAATGGAAGTGCCATCTATATTCCAACATGGCTCCATTGGGTTGGCACTGGATTAGTTTGGTAATATTCCCGCACTTGTTGGGGGAATGGAGAGGGAGCGCCTGTGAGAGGTTCTCCTGGAGAGGCGTTGTATAAACTGACTGACTGATCAACTGACTGACTGACTCACTGACTGACGGAATGAATGAATGAATGAGCGTGTGGGATGAATGAATAAATCAATGGACAATGAATGAATGATTAGAACAAAGCTGTTCATCCTAATGAACATAAACATTGTACTATAAGCGAAAACAAAAACGATGTTAAATGGACTCCACTGCACCAGAGAATGGAACCCATTCACTTCATGCAACTTGAAGAAGTCCAAATCGCGCCTTCAACGAAACTACAACTTCAGAATTTCAAGATCATCCTACTCATCATGGGAACAAAAACCGCAAATCATCCTGAAAATTAACTCTACTCTACTCCTGAGAACGAAACCCGTCTACGCCTTATGAAAACGGGAGTCGCATTCCGTCGAGAACGAAACTAGAACTTCTGAACATAGAGAGCCTGCTCCTGATGAGAAAAAATCCGCTACTCGTCGTCCTGAAAACGTCAACCTACAACTGCTTATAACGAAAACGACGGACCTTATGGTGAACTTTCAGCTGCGAGTTTTCTTGAATACGAAGACATCGATCGGGAGCGTTGCGTTGTGTGAGACCGGCCTTGACAAAACAACCTCTGCACCAGATGCACTTATATGCGTCGTTGACCTCTCGAATGAAGAACGATATAAAGAACCATTCAATGATATTACGATGGACTACAATCTACAAGTGACAGGCATTGGATTAATTATACAAGAGACCGAAAATAATGAACGTCCTTTATTTGAACCAATCGTCGCCAGAGGTTCATTTATTCTCCAATTCATCAAAACGTGTGAGGCTACAGAAATGGACGAAGCAAAGAAGAGATGCCTCCAATCTTGATGAACAGAGAACAGGACCATAGCTTGCAGACGGCATTCGCTTAAGGTAGGCTCAAATGAAGAATGTTTAACCATACTTAACTTGTAGATTAGATTTTAATGTTAAATAAGCAATATTCAGTACGCTATCAATAATTTTAATTTTGAGGAGCACGGTGTTTAAGATTGGACCAGTCCACTGTCCACTTCCACTCTATCAGTCCCAAATATACCCAATCTACAGACAGAGCACTTTTCTTTTCTACACACGCAGCTAGAGCTGTTGATAAACGTTCCCCAAGGTGGATGTGCGTATGCACCCTAATATTAAAATGATAGACCCCTATATAACCTCAACGACGCTTTAACCCGTACTCTCCGCATTACAAGCGCTAACCAATAGCCTACAATTCCACATGTAGTTCATATCCAATTCAGTTCTTTTCCCGACGATATTCTATGTGTCTTAGTGTTCTGGTTTTTTCATGGTCTCAGCTGATGCTTCGTCTTGCGGCAAAGTGCGAGGAATTCAAGCAACAGTTTACTGGATATTTTCGTAGTCATTATAAGAACAGGTGCGTAGTTGTAGTCATAGATAAATATAATTGTTCTTCCTTCATAAAAGTCTTTAGTTCAGTGATAATATTTCGACTGTACGGACTCTGTCGGAGAGAACTATTGTCCTGCCATGCCATAGGGGCCACGAACATACATGTAACACGACTCACTGAAATATAATAAGTTCGAATTATTGCAATAGTACATCAAAATATCTAGAGCGCAGCTCTAAAGCTAAGCGGAAGTCGCAAGCTTATTCACAACGCTGCGTCAACTCGAGACGGTTTGTCCAGATATGATCAAGGGTCTTTTTTACCAGATCGACAAGAGAGAGAGGGGGTAGAGGAATTGCTAAGCCTGGCTTATCATCTGTGCATTGATTAGTTCAGTTTTTGGACCAAATGGAAGAAATCTACAAGACTGCATACTATTATGTCTACCATCAACTGTTCAACTTAGTCACCACCTGATTGGTTTATCTAGAAGATTTTCTTAATATAATCGCCTAAACACTGTTATGCAACTGTGAAGTCAATGGGGGATCATATAATCAGCCTATAAACTCTATGACAATCTGCTCATTGATTGTAGTAGATGTGCTGATTTTCTATGTTTGTAGATGATGAGGGACGTCTTCTGTGCCGGTGGCCTAGTTCTTCTTGTTGCAGAAATGTTGCAGGAAACTATGGCGCAATGAAAGCTATACTCTACATGTAATTGCCTTGTGACAGGAACATAAAGCATACAGAAAGAGAATTGTATTATTTTTTCTATTGTTGATAAGGTTCATATCTTGTTATTATGTGTTATAATAATAACCGTTGTTGTTTTATTCAGTTTCTCTTGGCGCTTTTTGATTTGATGGAACAAAGGGCACAATTATACCTAATTGGAGATGGGTTGGATACTGTAGCATGTCACGGTTGCACTTTGGTTCTGTACAGTTGCCCATGTTTTGGGTGCGTTGGTTGTGTTTTGTGAGTAAGCGGTCCCATTGGACACTAGTGTGGTGTAAATCCAGCAAATAGTTTGGTAGGTGGGAATTTGGTGTGGTATAAATCTCTGTCAGTTGGGTTAGTTGGTCGGTGGGAAGCTGATGTGCTTTAAATCCCCGAATGAGATGGTTTTGCAGGTGAGAATCTGGCGTGTTTAAAGCTCCTCGTTTGGTCGATGGTGTCTGGTGTATTGTACAACGCCATAATCCCGTACTCAGTCGGTAACTTTGTGTTGTCTATTTGTCGTAGCCCTGGAGACGAGAAGCACAAAAAGATGAAGGTCAGATTAGAAAAAATAAGACAAAGAGTCAATTCACAAAGAGTCAATTAATGCACAGGACTCCAATCAATGAACACAACCGACATGAAAGCGTGGACTGACATTATGTGGAAAAACCATAGATAGGAGCTTAGCAAATACGACAGTCGTTATTTAAATTCCCTGGATGATTGAGTGAATGAATGAATAAATGAATGAATGAATGAATGAATGAATGAATGATTATGACTAATACTAGGACTTTGGAAATACATTTGTGATAGGACTTTGAATTTGGTGTGGTATAAGACGAGAAGCACAAAAAGATGAAGGTCAGATTAGGCCAGGGCCAGGCCAGGGCTACGACAAATAGACAACACAAAGTTACCGACTGAGTACGGGATTATGGCGTTGTACAATACACCAGACACCATCGACCAAACGAGGAGCTTTAAACACGCCAGATTCTCACCTGCAAAACCATCTCATTCGGGGATTTAAAGCACATCAGCTTCCCACCGACCAACTAACCCAACTGACAGAGATAGGATTTGAGTATGATTAGAATGGAACAATACTTGTGATAGTTTTAAAATGTTAACTTGTATTAAAAACCAATTTGTCAATTTTGTGAAAGTTGTTTGAAATTGTTGTCTTCATTTTAGTCAACGTTTCTTCGTACCTAAATTTCGAGCCTTAGGCCTATTATTGATTTGTTGAGTTATCCTTTGTTAAATAATACAATTAATCTCCTTCCTGAACTTCACGAACTGATTGTAGCCGTTATAATTATATTATAATCAGAGTTGTATGGTCTCAAGACAGTGTCTTGGTCTCGATACGTCTCGAGACAATTTTTTAGTGTCTTGGTCTCGGAAGCCTGCTGTCTCGGTCTCGGTCTCGAGTTAGTGTCTCGAATTTTTAGAGACTGTCTTGAAGTGAATGTCTTGTTCTGTCTCGAACAAGCGGTCTCGATAAGTTTCGCGTGAACTGTCTTAAAATCTTGCACGCCAATATAAAAACTGTTCTCAGGAATTTGTGCTATATACATTATAAGTTTCGAATTGAAATTACAAATAAACATTATTCCCGAAAACTTTTGCGTTAGCATTTTTCAGCATTTTATATATGATCACTTGTCTTTTACTGTCTCGTACTGTCTCGTACTGTCTCGTAATGTCTTGAACCTAGTGTCTCGGTCTCGGTCTTGGTACCTCACTGTCTCGGTCTCGGCACCTTACTGTCTCGGTCTCGTCCTGGTCTTGAAGTTTCATGTCTTGCATACAACACTGATTATAATTATCAAAATTGACCTTAATACGGTCTATAGCCCGTTTTTTCCTGAAATTGGGCGTTAAGCGTCAAGATTTTCGTCAATTTGAAGCAACAAAACTAGAATCCAAATAAAGACTGCAGAATGTTGATAGCCAATGTGACACTTTAAAGAAGTTTTAGACAGATCAATGGACGCCATGATCCCGATCTACCCTGACCAATGACCATCATGTCTACTGTCACCAAGAGATATGTTTGATCATGATCTCAATCATTGATCAGTTACCATCTAGTCTGTAAGCAAAACGATCATCGGTTACGTCATTGCTGATGTCTTTGTCCTGTTTAATCGCAATCGCAGTCGACAAAATATTAAAGCGCTACTTCAGGGTTGAACACAGAGAACCAGATTATTAAGAAACGCTGCGTCGCGTTAGAGGGGTTGTCCAGGGCTCGATTAATTAATTTAGAAACAGGAGAAGAACAATTGTTTGAGGGTGCTACGTTGATAACGAAAGCCATACTGAAGAATTGCAGCTGTTTTGTACTTTAGCTTAGGCCAATATTTAGGAAAAACAGCTCATTCAACATTAATTTTATTATCACTCGACATGAAAATCAGATTTAAATGCATCAGTGAGACTGAGTGCGTCAGGTTACATAAGTTAAACTAGGGTAATATTAATTATTAAACAAAACTTGGTCGTAGAGATGACATTATATCCTATGCTTATCTGGCGATATTATTTAATCGATGGACTATTCGGATGATAATGAAACAGAATGCGTGAAAGCGCCATGCATTGGTCATCGTAAAATTACAACTGCAATACAACATAGACTACTAGTTAAGTGCTTAAGCATTTGATGAAAACAACCTCAGGCAAGTGCAGGCCAAAGATGGATAACATTGTAAATTGTATCCGATTTCAGAGCATAACAATTAGTTAGTGTGTGTATGCTGTAATATTGAACGTATCAACATTTCAAAGAGTTGTGTGAGCATGCCCTTTCCTCGACGCCCCAAGCCAAACTGTGTATGAACATGGCTTCCGGGTTCCTTGGCCAAGAGCACAAGTGTCGACTCCACTGGGGGAAACAAGGAACAACGAGATTTTTGCCACTGTACTTTGGAAGGTACCAGGACAAGACTATGGGTTTGCCCCGTTATCCCTTGACACTATTAACAGCTAATGGTAATGATAATTATTTGCTGTATTTGTGTATGCTATAACAGACTATAAAGGTCTTTAAATAAAGCAATCAACAGTCACAAACACAATGTCAAGTGAGTAAAGAGAGTGCTGATACTTGTCAGTCCAACAGTTGTGACGATTATAACGTTGTAACGCGCGACTTAATAATTATTATGTGCAGCATTAGGCCTGCGTATAGTGTTCTTATTAAGCCTCACTGTGGCGCTCAAGGCATGTTTTAAATTTTTTTTTAGTTTTGCCCCGTACTCAAAATAAAAATGCGGCGCCAATGGCCAAGAGGCACATAGTCCATGTGTCAATATTTTAAGACCTCACTGTAGGTCTACCGAATCAAGCTGCCAACATTTTATGAGATCAAATATTACTGAGCAAATCGAGAATTAGCAAAGTCTTGCTGACCTGTTTTGCTCAATCAGCACAGGTATTGGCCAACCAGCGTTGCCACACGTGAGCGTAGGCTTACTGGTCTTTGGTGAGTGCAATTCGCAGCCGTAGGTTTTCAACTTTGCGGATTTGCGTCGCCCTCCTTCTGTATCCAGGTTTGGGACTGGCACCATCAGAGCACAGCGTGCGCCGCTGAAGTGCATTACCTACGAAATATCTTGAATCTTTGCAACTTATTCTACTTATGCGCATAAGACGAATTCACATGTATAAGCAATATTGACTGCATGTCCTGTCATTTAATAAAAGACCCGATGTACTATTACTATAATATACTGCCTTCAGTTACCAAAATTCGCTCATTCACTGACTCACTGATTGGCTCGCTCTCTCACTTAAGGTCAATCGTTAAGTGGAAATAAAATCTGATCTTCTTAAGCATGTCTATTATTTCGCCAGAATTATCGTCTAATAGGTGGACCAAGGTATTTTACACGTTAACTAAAAGGAATGTCAAGCAAACGACCGGAACAGAGTGAATGGTTGTAGACAGTGAACGCAGGAGGAATGTGCATGATGCGGTTGGCACACAATCAGGAATGTTGATCGATTGCAATGCTAGGTCATCTTTCGAAACGGACCGTAGAACAGTTCATACGAAATGTGTAAATTTAGTGTAACTACAGTTATTTAATAGCAGAGATGTCACGCTGACAGACTCTTCGACAACCAGAGTCTTTGCTGTTGACGGGATAACAGCCTTCAGGGGCAGATTGTTCTTCGCTGCCTATGCTATGATTTAGCGGTGTTGCTATAATATACACACACCACATGATTCATAGCGGAGTCGGCTATGCATATCATTTCGTATCGTATCGAATATTTAGATTTATATAGCGTCGACTCTCGAAGTATAAACTACCTCTATTTATCATAAAATAAACATATATGCACATAATAATAATAATAATAATAATAATAATAATAATAATAATAATAATAATAATAATAATAATAATAATGGCCTGAGGACAGATCCGTTGGCAATGCCACTGATGAATAATAACATATTACAGCTGATAATAATAATAATAATAATAATAACAATAATAACGGCAATTTATATGGCGCTATAACACGGCCTCGCAAACAACTAACTAGCGGGATAAGCCTTAGAGAAGAGAGAGGTCTTGAACTAAGGCTTGAAAGAGTGCACTGAGTTGACCAATCTGTTGGCGAGTGGAAGTCATACTTAGCATCTAGAGAAAGCTTTTCATTGCACGATCCAAAATGAAAAGCTTCTATTCATAATAGAATTTTTCACGTTGTATCTGTTACGTGACTGAACCGTGCTCTCTGCATCAAACAGTTTCAGTTGATTTCAATTGGAAGGGGGCTCGCATCGCAACTATGCAATGCTTCTTCATCCAGTCAAGCGGATACAAGTTCAACGGATATGAGTTCGTTTAGGCCTACTATGCGTGGCACAATACAGGCCTATGCTTCACACAACGCGATGTGGTTGACGCGGAGTTACACCGGCCCACACGTAGAGCCCAGACTATGACTCATAGTGGCACATTGTTCATCAGTTCAAGGTTTGTTTTATGTGAATCACTAACTTGACCGAGATGTCTCGGCCCTTCTGAAATGTTGGCCCACTCGTGCTAGATGGAGACTGGTAGTGACCGGAGAATTGCCAGCGCCCTTGAATAAGTTGGTGACGTTTTAGAAATTTGTATGTTCGTGTTGACAGTCGCATGTTTATCAACACTAGTTGTGGTTCAAAAAAGTTTGTCGGACCAAGTAGAGAGACCTCGCTTCAAGGAAGTAGCGGAGGTCACATCCTTTGAGCATACTCCGAATAAGAGAATGAGCAACTCGCGAGATTTTTTTAGGGCGCTATATAAATGTTCATATACATACATACATACATACATACATACATACATACATACATACATACATACATACATACATACATACATACATACATACATACATACATACATGCATGCATACATACATACATACATACATACATACATACATACATACATACATACATACATACATACATACATGCATACATGCATACATACATGTCATACATACATACATACATACAAGAGGCGCTTCTGATATTATACTCAAAAAGACCTCTCTCTGAAATCACTGCATTTGATGCCCAGCATAGAGAAGCTAATAACTTTTGCGATTGGGAAAACTGTCAACGTACGCAAGACTGCATTTGAGTCAGCGAGCGCTGCGTCGCATCAGAGGGGTTTTCCTGAGGGTGATGTTAGATAGAGATACGAGCCCGAATTATCTTGTACTTTTATCGACCCGATTGTCGTCAAAGAATCCCTTAATTTTGGGTGCACTAATATCGTTACTAGCTGGGGCACCCGGCGTTCGACCGGGTTGAGGCAGGTTTACGGCCTTGAAGAGTGGGAAGACGGCGGCCACGGGGTTCAAAAACTTTTCTACTGGGTGTTTGAGGTGTTCCCCCGTGCGAATGGCACAAGTTTCGCGTCAATGGCTCTAAAAGAGTGCAAATGCGTACAAAGTACAAACCCACCTGACCGAATGTATAGCCTAAACGTATATCTCCCGAACAAAAGGTGTGGCAGACAGATATCACATGCAGATAAATTCGATTGTCAGAGGTGGGGAAGATAGTTCCAGGTCGAGATGCGAAGGTGTGAGACAGTTAGAGGATAAAGGTGAATGATGTTCAGAATTCGTAATTGTAATCTTCACACTTCTAAGGCGCGACTCGAAAGCCAAGCGCACTGCATCAGAGAAGTAGGGGAAAAAAGAAGAATCCGGAAATGATTTGTGACAGAGCAATGTTTTCAGCACTGAGTGAAAGACCAGCGGAGAGATGGCAAGCTGTGAGGGGTTTATTAGTTCGTAGGATTGATCAGATATTTATCGAAAAATTCTGGAGGGAGTTTCTTCAAAAGATGCTGAACAGTCATCACTTTGAAGCGAATTGGAAGAGCTGTCTTAATGATGAGGTGGCGAAATATCGGCGGACTGTTAGGATAGGAAAGCAGAGACCTGTAGAGTAAAGTGGCTGGGACGGTGATGAGTCGGAACTGGAAAGACGCAGAGCTGTGTTGTCGGTCAGCAATTCGTTCATGTTACGCCATCGCTTCGGAAAACAACAATGTCATATTCATAGGCTTGTAAAACCTGAGCATGATTTAAGCACATCGGATGACAATAGCCGCCAACTGAAGTCGATAGCGATAGATCAAGCGGTGCATTTAGGCCTTAAATTTTTCTGTAACTTCGTCAACCAGGCCCTTAAGTCTAGTCATAGAGTTCAGATAGTTCACCTCATTTGAAACTTCGCCAAATTACTCGTGCGTCCATGTGTAGTTACGGTGCTGGCCCGAAGCAAGATAGGTAAGGTAAGTCCAGGCATGCCAAAATAGCACTAGGTACCTGAGGCAACACCATTTAAGGGGATCTTAAGTGGTGTGGGCCTCATTCAAACTGGCAGCAATCGTGAAGATTCTACCCCAATGAATTCATCGTATTTATAGGATGGTCAGCTAGACCAAGGGATTGAACAATGATTCTATGGTCAGCCTGCTGGACTCTCAGTCGATAAGGCAGAATCTGGGTAGAACTAGATGATTTAGAGTAGAGGCTAAGAATATTTGATTTAGCGATCAAGTATTGCGACTTAGGTCTTGGTTCACCATAAGATGATGCTTTTTGCAAGGGACAGAATTAATTAATAAGAATTAAGGGTAGTGTAAGGAAAAGTAAGGTATGTCTAGCAAAAACTGAATCACTCAATCAGTCAATCACTTACTCGCGTATTCATTCACACAGACATTCACTCAGACATTCACTCACTCACTCACCCCATCCACTCACTCCTCGTTAGCTCACACATTCACTCATTCACTCCCTCACTCATCCATCCCTTCATCCATTTACCCATTCTGTTTCTAAATTGCGGTGTTTAGCTAACTAAAATATTTCAATGGGGAAGGCGATTGCCATCGCATGTTTAGTTGCTATGCTTGGTCTATACGTTGCCAAGTGGGCCAGTGTACTTCTGTCGATCGTGGCTTCTGTCCAGCGTTGCGTAACGACCAATGCCTCATATTAGGCTCTGTAGGAATATTCGAGCAGATATTCATTCGGCTCAATTCATCCGGAGAGGTAACAAATTTCTTTATTCTCAAACGTCAGAAGAGCATTTAAGTTACAAGACGATCTTAGACAAAGCTTTTAACGAGAATCCATTGTAAGCTTTAGATGGTTAATCTGGGTTATAGAGTATTGCCAGATTTATTTAATTAATTCCTTCATATTATTCTAAGAATATTTATCGTCTCATGGGTAGGCTTCACACGCAAGTAAATGACCTACCTGAAGTACTTGACCTATCTACTAAGAACTCTGATCTTGTCCTTACCCGCAAGGGCTTTCTTGCAATCTTCCACTCGCGATCTTTTGGTAGTTCAGCGTAAGCTCTCTATTAGGGTTCAATACAGCAGAAGCCTTGCCTATGCTGGTCCCTCAGCTTGGAACAATCTTCAATAGTCCCTGGAATTACTAGCCTTCTCAACTTCCCAGCTCCAGTTTTCCTCCTATTCGCTCGTCCAGGCATTGACGTTCGTTGAGAGCGATGCTGATCTTGAGCGATGCTACACAAATTTTGATTACATTACATTACAAACGAAGACAACTTGTTAGCATTTTCAGTGGCATTGTAATTGCAATAAATAGCTTCTATTGCGCCGTTTCGATTGCAAAAGGTATCAGCAGATGGAACAGCAAAACCAAGCCACGGTCAGGTCAAAATAATTATCCAGATTTATGTGGATTTATTATCAGGCGGTTTTTGAATCGCTCATCAGATTTATCTCTTGACACTAACTCAACTTTTCTTATTAATTCTAAGATTATGTAGTGTGTAAATTGTGTCTTTTGAATGTTATCTACTCATGCCGTGCGCTTGAAGGCGTCTCTATTAAAGAAAATATTCACTTACTTACTTACTAACTTACTTGCGCACAATATTTTAATTACGTTCCCGCTCTTGCAATATTTACGTCACTCCATCCATAATTCCATATAGCTACGCCATGAATATTTGCAGACATACGGGTACAGAGGCTAGCCAATTATTCAATGTAACGTAATCGAACATTAATTTTTATACATCGCCGTTGGAATCAGCATGCTCATCAGTCTGTGAATATATTAACTTAATTCCCCCAATAACCATAGATCGAGTTACTCCAATGAATTAGAGACACTCGGTAGGACTACATTATATGCTCATTAATGAATAAATATTTTCTATATTGCCGTTATACGTTTACTCCCAGGTACTGACAGACACTCGGATTCAAAGGCCAATAATATTGAATATTTAATATTAATTTTATGCTATATTGACTATATTCATTCATTCATTCATTTCCGAAATTTGATACCGCCCTTCTTCCAACATCTTTTTGCTCAGAAGTGGATACACACGCCTCGACGGCGCAATTGCAGTTGTACTGCAGAGCAATGGTGCGCGAAGGACTTGCTCAAGGTCCTGACACAGTGACGCCCCGGACGAGGCTCGAACCCGCGCGCCCAGCACACACTGAACGTTACGAGCTGACCGCTCTAACCGACCGGCCACTGTGCCACACCGATATTATATGGGTATACATGTGTAGTAACGCCAATATTCTTGCTAAGTGGACACAGCTGTTGAGCATGAAAGCCGATTGTTTCTGTTGCTTGTTGTTTTAAGCAGAATGACAAAGATGCGGTCGTTGATGGTCGTGCTGCTGCTGATGGTGGTGATGCTGTCTTTTGCAGACGTATCGAACGCGCAAAACTGTTAAGTAGCATCCAATGATTTGTGATCAGTGTTTGTAAGGATAGAGACAATGATGAAGTTAGTGATGTAATGCTGTAAACGGGATTTCGCACATCGGTGTTTTTGAGCATGATCTAATTGATCAGATCGAGTAGATCACTTAAGATCAGAACACATTGCATTACATCACGTCACTTGAAATCGCATCAAAGTCATAATATCGTTTCGCAGAATAACTTTTCATAGGCGCGCTCTAAGAATGAAAACCCGGGAAAAAATAAATGCTTTTATAGAGTGACAGGGCGATGGAGAGAAACCAGTTATTAGTTTGGCCTTAGTGATGGAGGAAGGTCATTTGAGGAAGATGTACCCACAACAGCAAACGCTCGGTGTTGGGCCAACGCATTCTTTGTCGTAGGAACAAAAAGATCAAGACAATCAAAATCACATCATAAAGTAGGCCTACAACATTAGGCCTAAATAGCAGCATAACATCGCATCACATTATCACACATCACATGATGGCTCATCATATAAAAATCACATTGCATCACATCACTCTTATCACAGTGCAACATCGACCTTATCAAGACTTCTTTGTGGTCACGTGCCTCTAAGAAATTACATTACGTTTACATAACATGTTCTGAACAGACTGTGGTGTTGCGGTTTATAACGGAAGTCTTGGTTCGATCTACTCCCCTCGATTCTTCCTGGGAGGATATCGACCTATGAGTAACTGTTCCTACAGCGTCAAAGCCCAGAAACTCAGCAATATCTCATTGACATTCCGGGTGCTTGACCTTGAATCCCAAGAATACTGCAACTATGATTGGGTTCAGGTGAGAACATTGCAACCATGGGACGGTGGCTGATTGGTTAGGGCAGTCGGCCTGTAACCTGGCACAATTGCTCTGAAAATGATTTCAGACAAGAGCTGAGTTTGTCACCCTGTAATATATCATCTTCTCTGTTCCGCAAGCGATTGAAGTGGATTTTCTTTGAACGAGATTTATCATCGTACGACCTGGATCGATAATTTTAAGTTTATATATATAAATATATATATAACAGATTCTGTCTGTCTGTATGTCTGCCTGTGTGTGCCTCTGTCCAGCGATGCATTGCACAATTTTAGATATATTGACTCGAAACCTTCGCCGTTGGCTTGGGGAACACCTGGGAAACGACGCAGTCGAGGGGTTGGTCAACCCCGCGGCCGCCGAATTCTTCCTCTCCAGGGCCAAAAACCTGTCTCAACCCAGGTGCCCCACCTACTGTTAAATAATATAACACAACTGCATTCATTCAAAGTTCAGAAGTGCACTCACGATCGAACGCGACAGACACCGATGGCGTAGATGCAATTAATTTTCAGAGCAATTGTACTCGGAGGTCTAACTCAAGGTCACACACAGCACAAAGTAACCGTCTCGGAAGAGGATCGAACCTGTATTCTCTACATTACAGGCCGACCACCCTAAACAACTCTTACCCTAATCCATCCTCTCCTCCCCTTCAAACTTTTTTTTTGGCATTGAAACCCGCCTTAGCAGCTGCTCTGCATCTGCTACCTTTTGATCGAACTCGAATAATACCTTGACATCCACATCTAGCGTAATGTATTCACTGAATGCGAGGATTGTATAACGTCCCTTCAAGCTTACTACTCAGCTGGGCCGGTAGTTATGTCGGTTGGCGTATCTCCGGCCCTGAGTAGTTGGCTAAGCTTGAAGGGACGTAATACAAATCCTCGCTTTCAGTGAACGATTGAATACATTACTCTTCAGCGGTCACAAAGAACACTCTCAGAGCTTCCTCCTCCTGTGACCAAAATATAGCCCCGTCAGTCGTGATAAAGATAATTCTCACAGTTGGTCCTTCCGTAGCCATAATCAGATCCTTAATCAATGGAAATATATTGGTCTTTCGCGTTTTTTGCATCTATGATTCTACGGTGTAATTAATTAGTGTAATTAGACCCACGTTTGCACGTCATAGTTGACACTGCATAGTTCTTGAAGCACAAATCGATTGGCGCCTTAGACGTTATTATCCCGGCGATATATTTAATTAATTGGCTGGATTAGAAAATTAGCATTAAGCATTCAATTTTGACTGATATATTACGGAAATGCGACCTAAACCAGGCTGATCCGAAATCCCAGACTGATACTTAACTGATGTTGATTTTTCAGTCTAAGTAGATTTAACGATATTTTCAGGTCAGCTGCGAAAGTCATCAGATTGAACTTCCGAGAAGATTCTGCGGACAGAACACAAACACCGAAGCAATCGTCCTTTCGCCCTGTACGGATGTAAGAATAGATTTCCAATCTGACTCCACAATTAGCGCCGCAGGATTTGCCATTGACTACGAAATCACTCAGATTGGTAAGCGGTTTATAAATTCTTCTTACTCTATTATTTGCAAGTTTTCGAGTATCACACATGCCTCGCCAGCTTCTATCATGTCCATTGCACAGGCCAACTT
This sequence comes from Bimastos eiseni, assembly GCA_959347315.1. Taxonomy (NCBI): domain Eukaryota; kingdom Metazoa; phylum Annelida; class Clitellata; order Crassiclitellata; family Lumbricidae; genus Bimastos; species Bimastos eiseni. The sequence goes on from OY365806.1 coordinate 3,173,602, forward strand.
TCAAATTTATCAATCTACTTCTTTTCGCTAGTCATCCTCTCTGGCCTTTCGATTAATCTGGTCCCCGCAACCAGGTCTTTGCGGGCGCTGTAAAAATTTGGAGTTTGCGATTGCAAGTACTTTAACAGGATTCGGATATTTGCTTGAAATAGGCCTATGTGGACAAACCCAGCGCTTGTTAATAAGCTGATGCCATACAAAGGAGTACTTTAAAATCTGAAGTTGACGCATACGATAAGAAGTGTCTGCAATTCAGACCCCAGTTCAGACAGAGGTCGGCATCTTATGAATTCACAACTGGACACCTTATCACGCTGGTAGATTCGCGATGGGTTCATTTTTTTCCAACTGTGAATTCGATTGTCGCTAAACCGTTTGAAACGGATAAATTGCGATAACAGTGCCATCTGTCCTAAAAGTTCAATCAGCATGTTATTATAATTATGGGAGCAACATAAATTTGTATATAATAATCGTTGCTATATAGGCCTACTCCAAACTTCTAGAGCGCCACTCGAAAGCTAGGCGCCGCAGAGTACTAGTTTATTCACAGTCATCTGAATTGAAGTACACGTTGTTTTAATTGTACTAGGCCAACTGCTAGTTATATTTAACCATAATATGGCATCTGGCAATATGAGACATCTATGGCTGGCATTTAGATCCAACACTCATGTTCGTAAAAGTTGTTTAAACTGCGCCTATATCAGCTTATACTCAATAAAAGAATATTGACAGATGAATTGATTTGGTTGTCTGCTTGATTGATTGATTGACTGATTGATTTGATTCATTGATTAATTCATTGATTGATTGTGAGAGATGCTTCTTCCCACTTGTTTCTCATAATAATGATGTCTCGATTATTTCAATGAATCGGATTCTCACTCTACGTGTATAACCTTTCCTCGATCGTTATTTAAACAGAAATTTGCGTTAAATGTCAGATATCGACTCTTCAGATAATTTACAACTCATGAGCTGTCTTACTTGATGCGAATTCTTTGGCGCATTTACCTTTCTATTTTTATGGAATTAATTGGACAGATGGTAATGTTGAGATATGAGTGTGATCGGGCTAAATAAACTCCAGGGTGTACTTTAGTTATAGCTATTTTGTAATTCCAGTTGACTACTTAGTAAAGCGCCACCATCTTTCAACCTAGATGACCTCCAGCCTGTGATGTTTAAACCCTTAAAAATAGCATTCCTCGTTATTGACCCACGCGGGCAATTGAGCAAACTAAGATGTCATATAGACCTTTCACAACAGATCTCTCACCAACTCAGTGCCTTACTCTTCTCATGTCTGCCATCACGGAGTCACCTTCGATAGAGCCATACATACCATTTCTGACGACATCATCAAACTAACCCGTACCTACAATATGCACATCCGTGACCTTGGTTGGTATCGTTCAATTCCTAATTCAATGACACAATAGCCGCATAAATAATGATAATTCATTAAATGTAATTCCTTTAAAAATCGACTCTTCTGAAATTAAACGCCTGCAAAGAATTCAGAATACCTTCACCGTCAATATAACTGCCGAACGCCAGCACAAAACCTCTATTCTCAAAACACTTTGTTGGCTAAAAGTTTCTCAGCGCACCCACGACAATTATATCCATGACATACAACGCGCTTCAAACCTTTGATTCTCTCTTGCATTCTGCCGCTGATTACCATCCAACCGCCGGAATACACTAGCTCAGCGTTATATCTATATCACTCTCGACTTTCCGTCTAATACACGTTGAAAATTCTGTAACCGCTTAGTACGTATGCGCTGCACAAGCTCTTTGGAACGAACCCACAAACTATCTGTAATTGGCTCATCCTTTTATCTCGCCGCTTGATTTTAATTCTCTTCCGCTTGCACTCTCCTCTGTTACGGTACTTTCACTCGCAACTGAAAACCAAACTCTTCAAATTATCCTATCTGGATTTTACTCCTGCTGCGCAGCACAATCCCTATCTTCTCCGATTAACACTGTAGCACCACTCTTAGTTTGACCTGGCAACAGATTAGCAGAACAGTTTGGCCATTTCCGACCTGATTTGATATAGCGCCGATCTCTGGTCTCTCTGATGTACCTTTTGTAGCAGCCGAGACATTTGTGAAGATCTGCATTACTTTACAATAGCTAATGGACTACTTCAGTCGTTGCTGTCAACTAAACCTTGACACTTCAACGCTGACCTGCAATGATTTCCCATGTGCTCTTATAGACTGTCGTCGTCAGAATGTCAAACGGACTAATTTTGTATCGTTCGCGGCAGGAGATTGGCCGTTGAGTTTTCACGCTCGAACTCCCATCAAAAATCGTGCGGAACATCAGGCTTGCTTGAAAGAATCCGTTGTTGACTTTGAGTGTGGCACATAGAATGTCTGATTTAAAAATCTAGACCGTGGTATCTGTTGACAAAAATCGACATAATTATACCAAGTGCAAGGGTATTTGTAGAATAGGTTAAGCACGTGAGATTACATTCTCACTATATAGGTTACGCGCTTGGTCACGGATGATATGGTTCGACTCCCGTATCGACCTGGTAATCCTTAGATAAAGGTTTTCCCAATGCGCGCGCGTGTGTGCAAGTGTGCATGTGTGTGCGCGTGTGTGTGTGCTTATGTAAGTGTTGTGTAGTACTCAAGTCCAGTCTTTTCTGGTCTGTTTAAGTTCTTTCTATACCCTAGAAATCTAACACACTGGGCCAGTGTTGAAAAACTTCAGGACAATTTTGTCCTAATGTTGTTTGCTGCCTGGATAGTCTAAAGCACTTTGATCTGTTTTAGTACAGTACGAGCAAGTTTAGTTCAGAGCGGATCATTCTAATTAACTCAACTTTTAAAGATTAAAGAGTAAGACAGCGGGTGGACATGGTTCAAAATATACACATATTTAAGCCAAAAAACAATTTGCTAAATATAGACTGGTTACTTTTTATGACTGCATCTGAGCAAAGTTCGCTAATGGCAGAAGACCTAAAGTAAATTGGTAACGCAATTATGACAATCAAGTGATGATCGGTATTTATTATAACTGTTTACGGATTGAATGTTTTTGTTGCTTCAGAGTGTTTCGGAAATTGTACTCCAGTGTCAAATTCCTACGGATACGTCTGTCCATGTGACACGATTCCATCCAACATTTCTCTTCCGACCGCTCGACCCTTTTCCAACTGCCCGCCCGACTGCTTTCCAACCTCAGATCTCAACTTCTGCATCTGTCGTAGATCTTCCCAACGCTCCTCAACACCCTTTACCTGTCCACCTGGTTGCTACCCTACGGCAGACTACTATGGTAACCCAACCTGTAATTGCGGCGACTCGACCACACCTTCATTGGCAACCTGTGCCCAGGGTTGCTACCGTACCTCTGACTTCCTAGGAAATCCTTACTGCAACTGTCCATCGAGCACTGGCAGTCCCCTCCTCTGCGCATACGGTTGCTATGCCAATGCAGACTATTGGGGCAATAGATTTTGTAGTTGTTCCCCATCCACCCAACCCCCCATCTGGTGCTCCTCTGGGTGTACAAGCGACGTTGACGCCTATGGGTCCAGGTACTGCAACTGCCCGACTACCACACTACCATCGTGTTTCTACCCGTGTTACTATTCGTGGGACTACAGCTACGACTACGCTGGCAGAAGATTCTGCTATTGCCCAACGACCACGACTAACCTACCACCAACTGGTAAGGGGAAATTTGTACAAACCTTAAGAAGTAGTTTGATATAGAAGTTGAACGTGGTAGTCGCTCTACTGCATCATTATGTTATCATTTGCAATGATTTGTATCGTATTGTATTTCTGTAGTATTTCATCGTTTTGTATTGTAATGTATTTTAGTATGTTGTATCATTGCATTGTATTAATTTAATTTGTATTGTATGGTATTGTATTTAATTGCAAAGGCATTCATGTCATTGTATCACATTTTATTGCAGTGTCGCCAAGTCACAATGCCTATTGTATCGCTCTTTATTGTGATTCTAATATTGTTATTGTAACACTTGCACATACAAAGTATAAACCGCCACAAAGTAGTCAAAGGCGCTCCAGTTCCAGGTAAGTGCTATTACAAAAAAAATAAGACGCTCTTCAGGCGTTTCAAAAACTGAGGAACGGATGGATAAAGAGGTCGATCTATAACTGCAATGTTACAATATCCTCCTTACAATGTAATGTGATGTAAATTTTCTGAAATTTCTCAATGTCCACAAAAGCCACGTCAGAGAGGTCAATTTCCAGTTTAGAACGAAGCACGGTCTCGGTAGAAGAGTAACACACATGTGAAGGTAGAGGGTTCCAAAGGGAATGATCGGATACTGTGAATGAATTCTGGCCAGAACAAGACGTGTAGCCTACTAGGAACAATATGCCTTCCAGCGGACGTTGACCAGCGGACGTTGACCGAAGACCGAAAGTAAGCTTTCAGGTCGGCAGTTATCCCAACACGTTCATTAGGAGTCTTCATTCTTTAATTTGCAACAGGTTGCAACCAGACATTCACTGCGACCCAAGGAACCGTCATGTCTCCAAATTATCCCAATATGTACACGAAGGGCATCGACTGTACACAGAATATACTCGTACCGTTGGCTACGTCTATGAAGCTGAGATTGATCGACATCAACATCAACTACTACGACTCTTATTCGTGTGGCACCGAATACATTGAGGTGAGTTGAGCATTTCAGTCGCTAAGAACTCAACTGATCTTAGTTCCTTTGTTTGTGAATTATGCTGTGAAGTAAGCAGTTAAACAGATTGATGCTTGATTTATAGTATTCGTGACGCTAGCAATGCTAAGCTATCAAGTACTGTAATGTTCTTTATACTAAGACTATTGCTATTAATTACCCAGTCTGTGGTTATGCTAATCTGATTGGCTTCTTTAATGAAATCCTCTTGAAAGCTTGTGCATTCTATATATATCTTCTGTGGAATCTCGCAATGAACGCCATCAAATGTATGCATTTATTGATATACTGATCTGTTGTGATACTTAAATATCACGTCATGTTGCGTTGAGCTCATCTGTTCTGCTTGATTCTAAACAGATCACTGGATGCGACGGTAGCTACAACATCTACTGTACCACCAACAGTTTCCCAACTACAGGACTCGTTTTCCAATGCACAGATAGTACCCTCGTCACCATCAACTTCCATTCCTCTGCCACTTCCTACTCTGGCTACAGGGGCTTCAAGCTGACCTACAGCGCCAACTTCGGGGCTAATTGCAGTGACTCGGGCCTGTACCTTTCCGTTGGCGGACTGGGTATCCTGACTTCGCCCAATTTCCCCAACAACTTCCCGTCTTACAGCGAGTGTTATAATTACATCTTCACCGATAATGACAACGTTGGAATCAAGGTGACATTTGAGCAGCTGATGCTGGAGGAAACGTCGAACTGCGAGAAAGTCTCGCTCAGGGTATTTCGCTTAAGAATCTTCAATAGGATGTTGTATTAGACTTTGTCGTTGTCAGAGTCGTCTTCATCAGGATGATCATCATAGTCACTGTCATCCTCGTCATCGATGTAATCATAGTCATCGCCGACGTCGTAATCACCATTGGCAACACCATTACTATCGTCATTATCATCGTAATCAATATAATCATCTTAATCATTGGCAGATTCATTTCCATTCATCATCGTCGTCGTCATCATCATCATCATCATCATCAATGTAATCATCATCAAAATCATCATCAGAATAATTTCTATCATCGTCGTCGTCATAATCGTTATTATTATCATCACTTTCATCGCCATTAGCGTCATCATCGTCGTCATTATCGTAATGGTCGTTGAACGAGAAAAGGAAAATCGTCGCACATTGTTGCATTTTGCAGATGACCTGCCAAGACCAATCTTCGGAAGGTGCAACTAGTTCCTTTAGAACAATCTGCGGCAATAGTATTCCTCCTCCCATCACTTTCGATTGTAGAGTTCTTCAAATTCGGTTCAGGTCGAATTCAACAAGTTCTATGTCTCCAAGAGGCTTCAAGATGAGATACTACGGCATATCTATGCAACGTAGGTTTTCATTTCAAACACATTGTATTGAATTTTCGCTTATGGAATGAATTTATTGTCAGGACGCAACAATTTACATAGGCCCTATGACGGTAAGGTGGCATAGAGCTGCATTTATTGCGATGTTAGGTATGTCTAGTTGAAAGGTAAAAGGAATACGTTATGTCCAAAATATGGTCTTAGGATATCAGTTGTTGAAAGACCCGTCAATATAGTATCGATGCACTCTCATTGGATAATAATCCAATTAAATCTAAATTCAATTCATTAATGTTATTGTTTCCAATTTATTGACACTACATGCAGAATTACTTCAACAACGAAGGGGAGCAAACAGCATCAGTAAAGAACATGGTAACGATTTGAGGAAACAACTGGAACCCAAATGGGACAAAGTCCCGCTAAAATAGGAGTGGCCCCAATAGATGCAGCATAAATGGTGTGGCACAGTGGGCGATCGGTTAGAGCGGTCAGCCCGTAACGCTCAGTGTGCGCTGAGCGAGCGGGTTCGAGCCTCGTCCGGGGCATCACGTGTAGGGACCTTGAGCAAGTCATTCGCGCACCATTGTTCTGCAGTACAACTGCAAATGCGCCGTCGAGGCGTGTGTATGCACTTCTGACCAAAAAGATGTTGGAAGATGTTGTAAGAAGGGCGGTATCAAACTTCGGAAATGAATGAATGAAATGCAGTTAACCGTTACATGTAAGTAGACGTGGTATACCAATATAAAGTGGGAACAACCACACGAGCAATTGAGCATGACAAAAAAATCAAACGAATAGTGTTAACCGAACAGAACAAGAGGTCCGGTCTGGACCATTACTTTTAGACTGATAGGCAAGGCTAGTAGAAGCAGGATAAGCTTCAGTTTAACGACACTGTACGGAACAAAGATTATTAGCGTCGCTCTCCTCCTGTGTCCAGGCTTGGGTCTGGCACTGCCAGAGTTTGAACAGTGGCGATTTTTGATAATATAACAAGTTCGCACGATGGGCTGGTTGGAACATTATTAACCAATAACTGATGATCAATAAGTAACAATTGATTACGGCTAATTAGTGATTAATTAATTAATTTATTAATTAAACTTTTGGTGCATTGTTAAGCGTCGACCGTGAGTGCTTTCATGCAGACTGATGCTTTGGGAAGAGAGATTGATCTTCCACAGAGTTCCAAGATTGGGATTGGATTGGGAGTGGGCGTCGGTGGTTTTTTCCTCATCATCCTCATCGTCATCATCATCGTCATCGCCGTCACTTATCATCGCCAGGCGGTCAGACAAGACCAGCGCCACCTGGAGGATATCGCTGTCATCTGCAGGAACATGAACGAAAGAGCATCGGATGCTGGTGGAAGCCTTCGACTCTACAGAAGCTGTAAGCAACTGAGGACTGTAGTGAGGTCATTTTAATGTACTGTGCCTTTTCCGTCGCGGGCCCTTCTTTGTGGAATGACCTACCCGATAATTCGTAGCAGGCTTTTAGTTGATCTCCCACCCTCATCCTTTCGTGAGCTGAAGACTTGCTTTTTTTCTCGGGGTTGGGCTGTCACGCTGAGAGCGATTCTAAATAGCAAGTTCTGTAAGAAGCGCTATATAAATTATCAGTTTCGATACAATACTGGACCGGTTGGCTACATTGGTTAGTGAGATATTTTAATATACGAACATGTATTTGCGTTAGGATGCCTGTAATTTGCGTGCCAATGGTGGTTCAGAGAGTCAAATCCCGGGTTTGTATGGTCCGCGCAAGGGCACCCTAACTGGCTTGGCCCCCTATTCAAACGGGAATGATATTACGGTACACTACCAAATCGGTTAACTGTAGAAAGAGTGATCATTAGCAGAATGTAAGATAGCATAATACCATCATCAATTGATTGGGTGCTGGACTGCTTCAGAGTGTTGTTGTCTCGACTCCTCTTGGCCAACCGTTCTAGTCTTGGTCTTGGTTCCTCTCCAGGCTGCGTGTAGCCAGAATATCCACTCCACCCTCCGTGTGTATGAGGACCTGGGCTGTCCCGTATGCTAGGATCAACGAAAATCAAGATAGGTTGCACCCTTGAATGGACTTGTTTGGTTCTATGCTAATGTATTTGACTTTGATGATAGCGTACAAAGGAAGAATATTTTCAAAATAGCGCTCAATTGCGCTGATACACGTCACACGAGCGTTATTTTTATACTGTATTAAAAATAGTTAATTCGCTTTGATGGAAATAATACTTGGACAATTTAAAAGAGAGTTGCGCAGTCTGAAGCTACGCAAATGCCATTAATTAGATGTTGATTCTAATTTAAATTGACTGAAGTCATTGCTAAAGACAGATTTTGCCAACGATTCATTTCTTATTGGAAAATAAATAGCACAGTATTTCACATTATTGCAAACGTGCAGTTCTAGACAATATGCCAACATTGTAAAACATTTTGGCTCAATTTGCTGTATTGATATTAATAGCTGAGGAGTTTCATGGACAATGTGAGGTTCGGCTGCAGTCTAAATATTACTTCTGTTTAGGATGCACTGACCATACATAAGCATAATTAGTTATTGAACATCGGTTCCTGATAAAGGCCTAACAGCTAATAAACCGTTAAATATTCGAGCTATGCATGGTAACAATGATGAAGTAATCAGTTACATACATGTTGTTACTTTCAGCGTCAGTGAGTGGAGGATTCGTGAATCCGATCCATGATGTATGAATTTCGTTTTCTGCTTAAAAGTCAATGTCTAACTATTCTCTTGCTTCTACGCCTTCTTCGAAAGTCGTATTCTCCGCACTTTTAATCTTCTCATTTCATTGATCCTCCGTCTCCTCCTCCTCCTCCATCTCCTCCTCCTCCTCCTCATCATCATTATTTCATCATCATGGCTCTATAAATACTTAAAATTAAGTTGCGATTTGTCAATTTCATAGTGAATTAGGCCTAAACGAATATTAAGTTAAATTGAACTAAAAAATCTTCTTCTCCTTCTTCTCTTGGAACGTTCATTAAATTAAGCAAGAGATATGTTTATGAAATTACCACAGTAATAGGCACAGCTAAACGTATATTGAGTTGTTTTGATAGCACTAACGTAGGTCACAATAATTATGCCTGTGTTAAGAACCGAGTGAGACGATAATTAATAGGTTATGGCAGAATTAGATCCTTAAGTAAAGTAGGGCAGTTTATGTGATGAGGGTGAATGTCGATTGATTTGTCCATTAAGAAACATATTAGTTAAAGCCTTCTACTTGTGAGGCTGAGAACATTGATTCTATTCTTATCTGAGACGGTCACTTTTTAGGGACAATTGATTACAATTGCCCATCGTTACCAACCGATACTATACGTATAATCATTAGATGTTGGTGCTTAATCAATGCACGAATAATAAAAAAACACAAACAAGAGTCAATGATGTGCGTATCAATTGTGAATTTAAACAGGACTGTAATAGAAGCTTATATGAAATGCTTGGGATCTATAATCTGTGTCTTGACCTCAACCATTATTTTTTATGTTTTGTTTTGGGCGCAGCAAAGTTCTCCTGAGCAGTTACCATCGTATCAGTTGGCCACCGGCAATGTGGCTGAGACGAGTTCGGTTGGAGGTTTCACTGCTGAGCAGCCCAAGTCCCAGCTGATTGCTTGAGCAGCTACATCGAAGAGAGATAGCGCCACAGACAGACAGACAGATAGACAGACAGACAGATAGACAGACAGATAGACAGACAGACAGACAGACACATAGACAGACAGAGATTTGCACACAGGGAGAGAGCATATGTGCTTTACTGCATCTTTATTCAGTGTTAATTCAGACGATAATGTTTATGCAGCTATTTCTGACCTAATTCTAAATATGAACATGAAATTTGACATCAAATGCCTCTGACTACAATGCTTTGGTAATTTTTCCATCGGCTTCAGCAACAAACGATTGTAGAGGAACTCTAATCTTATTAACTCTAACACGTCTAAACGTTAAATATCAAGCAATGTCCAGAAGGGTTAATTGGCTGATTGCCGATACATTTGAATCATACTTTACGCTGCATTCTCAGCTTGATGAGAAATTGATGTATGTTATATTCTAAATATAGCTAGCGATCAATTGTTGACATTTTAAAATGGTTTGTGTAGTGTATGAGGCATTAGTTGCTTATCAACATTATGAGAAAATATGTTTTTTTCTGAATGAATCAAGGACTCTAGCGTCGGTACTTCCGAACTTTAAAGAGAGGACAATTTATTATATCAGAGAAAGAGAGAGTAGCCATATCTAAAAAGCTCCATCTTTGGGTTCTATGCTTGCTAAAGGTCCTCCATATTTTTTTCTCCAGCTGCGATGGGCCGTCATTGTCAACGGAAAACTTTTCATGCCACTCTGGCTAGCTTACATTTCGCTTGCGTTAGGCAATCAAAAGATACGTTTTAGCTGTACAGATTGTTTCATGCAAGATCTTGTAAAGGGCCTTGATCTATGGCATTACCTGCTACAAATCAACTGTAGTTTGACGTTTTCCGTCTTACAATTAGCTCATAAGTCCATACACGCATCGAAGGCGCAATTGCAGCCATAATCATATTGCCCTTATATCGTGCGTGAAGGCATTGCACTAGGTTCGTGCACACTAAACAGTAATGTCCCTGGATGAGAACAGAACCCGTACTCTCCGCGTTGCAGACCGACCGCTGTAACCAATCAACAACCGTGTCGCCCCCAACCGCAACATGCACGGTTGCAACTGAGAGTGGAATCTTATGTTAGATGAGTCCTTAGACAGTGCAAATCCTAGTTTCATGACTGTCCGATGATAGTGTGATATTTTAGAGATCATTGAACTGTGACAACACTTCTTTGAAGTGTACATGCTGACTGTCGTGGGACAACCCAGGGCCCGAGATGTCCCAGCATGCTACAACATACACGTGCGTATATAATTATGCTTGCATACGTTCTGTAAATCGTTCATATTGATATGTATGTTATGCGTCTTTACAAACACTGCTTCAATCCCCTTCATGGATACATGGACGTATGTTCACATACATGTACATAAATACGTGCATACATACATTAATTCATACATTAATTCATTCGTTCACACATACATACAATCCAGCCTACTTACATGCTAACTTATATGTACTGGCCTACATTCACATTTTCATATACGCGCGCATGATCCTTTAACTACATGCTACAAGAACTTTTGCACTCGACCAATTAGACGCTTAATGGTAACTAATCAATTACGCAAAGCAACGAATCCCATACAGTGAAAATTAAAGCATAGGATCGAAAAAAATATTTAATTTATAAACGTTATTCAACCCTTTTATATGTGACTGGAAAAGCGATGCAACCCCTCGATAAATGATTAATGAATGCCTTTTGGGGCTCAATCGAACAGCAGTTTGAACTTTGTTCTTTCTTTGAACTGTTCACAGCCTACAACGAACCATACGAAGAAAGAATAGATTCAAAACGATTTAGACGATCTGGCATGTTGTCGTTTATGATAGCAGCAGAATGCATCGTGTGGGAATTTCCATTCTGCCTACATAGTTTGTGTGGAATTTTTCAATCGAGTTCCTGTGCTGCAATTTCTTGCATTATAAAAGAATTCAAATTTTTATATCATTTTTGTCAGCAAACAATTCACGACTTGTTCTATAACGTTCCATCTTGATTTTTCATTTCGCCTGAATGTCGTGCGTGTTCTCAGCATATTTGCATTACTTTATTATGAAATATTTTTATAATCTACACAATCAATCTTTCTCTGAAAGTATATTTGCCGTTCTCTGTCTCGCTCTCTGTCTTTCTCTGTCGCTATCTGTATCTCTCTATCCATCGATATACATACATATATATTACGCTGGTTACGTATACTTGCTCTTGCCACAATTAACACAACAACATTTCTTTGTTTTTTACAGTATCTCCCAGTAAAGCAGACTTTGTGCTTTCGTTCTGATCCATTTCACGTTTCACACGAAACGTATTCGCCTGTTCTCTTCCAGTATGTCCTGTTATGTGGAACCAATCTTTCTAGTCTTAGTACAGTTAAGTTTAATTGATTTCCCCGTAGAGGATATCCATAAATTCAGGAACCTTAGTCTGTCTTGTTAGCACAGCTGGTTCCTATACACTGGATTACTTTTTAACCAAAACGGATACTCCAATCGTTTGGGTATTTTGTGAACGGACAGCATTCGCGAGAAGGAGAAGTAGAGACTATATAATATAATCCAAGCCTACAAGATTATCACTATAAAGGAAGCCCTGGAGCGGGAAAGGTTCTTTTAAGGCAACACGAGGACATTACTACAAATTATTATCATGTTCAATATTTGAAGGTGGGGTTTTGATGGAGCAAAATACGCAAGTGCTACACTCAGCTACCAGATTACTAGACAAGTGCTGAGTTGTATGAACAGCGGGACTTACTGCGGGAATCTCAAGTAGCAAAGTATTAGTTACGGTAATAAAAATGTTAGGTACGAACGAGCAACCATTGTAGTGAGCTCGAAATTAACAGCACGCGTTTAAGACATGACGACTCGATTATAAACGCTCTTCATTGCATCTAGGAATTTCGCAGTTCTGACATAGGCCAACTGGTGTATTTGCCAGTTACATTATAAAAATAGTCACGCATCAAACTTCTCTGAAAGAAACAAAAATAGCGAGGCGGCTAAATGTCTTGTTAGCCTTATCACAGCCTCTAGTCCATGACGTATGCAAACTCCGATCACTACTTTAGCAATAGTTGAGACGATAGAATGCTGGTGACAGTCTTAAGATAGTCTAAGCTTCACCCAGGTAGCATCAGTGCTGAGAAGAGGAACAAATCGATTGCAGTAAGTACTTGATAGCTGGATCATCGATGATTAAACTAGACCAAATAACGACTGAAATTCTGAACTCACTTCAAAAATATTCACAGCTGTACGTTTACGTGTCCTGGTAGCCAGCAATTTAGTCTTATAAATATTTATAGATGTAGCCAACGTATTCTGTGTACATTCGTGTAGGCTAGATAGGCCGATTGGGATAATATGGTTCCTTATCGCGGAAGGGTTTTCTGTGAATTTCTTCATTGGTTGCATAATAATTATTAGATGAAATTGGGCGACCTCTGCTAGCCATCCATCGGTACATCGAATATCCTAAAGTGCCCTTGTTGCGGAATGGCTTCATAACAGTTCTGTAGAAATTATCCGCTTAATCATACATTGACGCAAATATTTACAATTGAATTTATTTACCAATTTATAATTGAAAAATGCTTACATTTGCCTGAATGTTTGACTTCTGGAAAACTACTGTATATTTCAGCCGTTCAGATTTATTCTGATAAAGAATCGAAAATCTGAGAAATGTTGCTGTCGTTGTGTTTCTTCATCGCATCATTAATTGGCACCAACTGCCAATCATCGTCGTACTGTAAGTATTGCATAGAAGGCCAATTATATTGCATTCTATGAACTAGCATATTAAGAAACAATAAGTGAAGGACATGCCAATTAGGTAACCCGTTGCTTTCAAAGTTTATACTTGCCCTCACTTAAGGGATACATTGCCACCATCTTTATAGGATTTTTCTCATTCCGGTCTCTTAATTTACATTCGTTGACATATAAAGGCGAAGTCTTTTGTCTGAATGCAGCCTACTTCCAACTATACCCACGCCCTTTAAGCGAATTCTTAAATTACAGAGTGATACATGTATACACGCAACATCGATAATGATAATAATGACACTGGCAATAATAATTAAATAATAACGACCTTTGTATGAAACGACTTACTCTACGGGTGGAAATAATTCATACGTTTGGCTCCACAGGCTATAGTCAATGATGTTTTGTAGTATACTTTGCACCTAAGAAATGAAATTTCTGTTTATTTTGTGAAATGTTCACTTGTTGGAGTAATAAATAAATGAATTGAAATACACTAAAGTGTGAAGATATCATATCCTCATATGCAACTCCACTCTTCATTAAAAGAGTTTTTATTTCTTCAAAATGCCAAAGAGTTATGGGACTACAGGAAGTTAATTGATCGCTATTATGTGATCGATTCACACAATCAGAGTTGAGCCTTCCATTAAGATTATCTTGATACTGTTTGATGTCAGATTGAAGCAAAGTATACACCATGGAAAAAATATAATAGAACATGCAGGAACATAACATTGCACTATAGAATGTAATAGACTATAATAGAACACTATAGTCAATAGAACAGAATATGACAGAATATACTAGAACATAACATAGAACCGAGCAGACCATTACAGAACACGATTGTGTTGAACATTTAAGAACTGAATAGCTGAATAGCGCATTGAAGAAATTATTGGATTACATGTACATTATTAAGTCATAAATTTTTAATCTCTTCTTACAGATTGTGGAAACATAACCAGTTACTATGGGACATCTGGAATGATCTATTCTCGTAACTATCCAACAGCATCTTATTTCAGCAATTCCAACTGCACCTATAAAATATATGCACCAATACTCAGCACGATTTCCGTGACGATCCAGGCCATCGACTTGGAGTATTCAAATACATGCCATTACGATTGGGTTCAGGTGAGCACAAACTAATATTCACTAGTAGAGTAGACCCTATTATAATTCTAGAAGATGTAAATATTGCGCTTTGCTCTGATTCAGTTTTTTAAGACTGCTGGTATCTGTTGGTTTTCGGCCCTTCCATCTGGAATGACACCGCCTGAACTCTGCCCTGTAGTAACTGCTGTAGTTCATCCGCGCAGGGCTTTGCAAGTAGCTCAGCTCTTTTGTCTTTTGTCGTGATAAGGCTGGGAACGCTACAAAGTAGGTTCTTGAAGGGGCGCCACATAAATGAAATGATCATTAACTACACTAATCGGCCTTTCTCTGATGAGCAGTTTCATATATTTGTCTGTATCTCTGGTGTTACTCTAAGTATTGAACCTGTGACAAAAACTAATCAGTCGCAGTGTTAATCAGCTTAATCGTTGAGAAACCTTATTAATAACACTTATGATTAAACAACACCCTAAGTTGAAGATTCTATACCCGACGAAGCCCCTCGATTTAAATAGCTTTCCCTAAATTGTCTTAAATATCTCAAATGTTATTGGAAAGATGTATTCAATTGAGTTGATCAAGTGTATTTAAACCAGCATTTAGCCTACTTACTAACCAACCTTATTAGTTCAAACAACCTTGGATGACCGCGGTTCTGCTGAAAGAAATGCCGAATGAAAGCTAAACTTTAGCATGCGCTTTGTAAGAAATCTATTCCTGCTAACAGAACCAAATACATGACCTACAGACACAAATATATTACTCTAAGGATAACAATTTACAAAAGTCAACACATGATTGAAAAATAACAAATACATCAACGACTTAAAAACAACTCCATTATCTTAGAATCGGGTCTCTATATACAGCAGTATGACTGTTGTATAGGAATTAATTAAGGCAAGCCTGCATTAGAGAAATAATTATTTAACCACTATTTGACCAGTAGGCCTAGACCTATTGCGCTGAACCTCATCGAAAAAATGGCGGTCGTGTCCAACCCGGTAACTGCTTTTTCAAACCATGCTAATTAGTTTGCAATATACCCAACTACCTCTGAGGAGCTTCGGACAAAAAGTCATTTAATGAAAACCACCTCTAAATAGGGTGACGCTGAAATCGGCCCAAGTTCAGTGAATCCCATATCTACACACACACACACGATATATATATATTTCTTATATATATTTATATCTTATATATGTTTATTTCTTATATATATTTTCTTATATATATTTAGATTTCTTTAAACATTAAAAAGACAAACTACATACCATTCAGCTCTCACCGTAAGAAATTACCCCTAATTGAAATTCCTCTGTTAATAAACAACACACCAGTACCGAAATAAAATCCATCAAATTCCTTGGTGTTTTGATTGATAATCACTTAACTTGGAACGACCACATACACAACATCTCAACAAAAATTGCCAAAAGTCTTGGGATATTATCTAGAGTAGCTTACGTAGAAGCCTATACTATACGATTATATTATACGATGATACACCCTTATCTAAATTACTGCAATATTATCTGGGCATCCAACTACCCCTCTCGGCTGAAACGACTAACTATCCTCCAAAACCGAGCAGTTCGCTTTATTGCTGGCTATCCTCCTTTATCTCGGGTTGACCAATTATACATACAGCTAGGATTACTTAAGTTAAAACTAATAACGTTGTGTCAAATATCTGAATTTATGTTCAAATACACCGACAATCAATTACCTCCGGTCTTCAATAATTACTTTACATCACCAACTGATGCTGACCCTTATTGTCTGCGCCCTTCATCCTCCTCCTCATACAGACCTATCTATGCCAGAACTAACACAAGAACATTCACCATAAAATATTCTGGTGCTAAGTTATGGAATAACATTCCAGGCAAATTTAAAGCAAATAAATCTTTATACCTTTAAGGCGAGTGTGCAGGAGTACTTCTTATTGACTTCACTTGAATGTAATCAAATTTGATACTATGTTTTGATGTCATTCATAAATGTAATGCATCATAATAGTTTACTGTTATAAAATATAACATAGTCAACGTGGTAATTAAATATTTTTGCTAGACTATGATGTAATAGTTAACTAGTTAAGTAATTATTAGTATTATCTATATATCGACCTCCGACCTTTGAATGCTTTTTCTCTTAACATGGGTGGCCCCGCCTACAGGACCTCGGTCCTTCTTGGGTCTTTCCCCCTATTGTACCTTGCATATTATAATATTCTTGTTTAATCATCAAATGTTTTAGTTGAGGTCAATAACAAATTTGTTGTTGTTGTTGTTGATATATATATAAATATATCGTGTGGCACAGTTGCCGATCGGTTAGAGCATTCAGCCCGTAAAGTTCAGTGTGTGGTGAGCGAGCGGGTACGAGCCTCGTCCGGTGAATCACTGTGTAGGGACCTTGAACAAGTCCTTCGCGCACAATTATTGCTCTGCAGTACAAATTAATTGCGCCGTCGAGGCGGGTGTATGCACTTCTGAGCAAAAGATGTTGGAAGAAGGGCGGTATCAAATCTCGGTAATAAATAAATAAATAAATATACCTAACTCACTATCAATGATCTGATTTGTTCTGCAGCTCAGCTGTCGTTCTCATTCGGTCGCTGTTCAATCGAGATATTGTGGAACATTGTCCAACCTGGACCCCGTTACATTTACGCCTTGTACTGAGGTTGTCATTTGGTTCAGATCAGACTCGAACACTGAGTTAAATGGATTTGCAATTAGTTATCGATCAGATCCAATTGGTAAGTTGCTCTACTTCGTTCATTCCTTTCAAGGAAGTCAATTCTCATGAGTGTTATGGAATGGACATTCGCATCGTAATTGTAAACTCAACATTTCTACAGCGCCCACAAAGGCGAAGTCGCGTAAATCAACTTAATCAAGACAAACTCGATAGGAAGAGGTTCAAGATTCTGGAAATCAGGCAGGCAGACATTCAGACGTCTAAGGTGAATGGTGTTTAAATTTGAAACAACGAAGAAGGAATAGGAAGAGTTGGAAATAGGATATGGTTTGCAAAAATGATAAGTTTCAGTTTTTAGTGAAGGATCTTCGAGAAGTTGGCAAGAATTTGAGGTTTGAAGAATTCGTAGAATGTATCAGATTTCTGTCGTAAAACTGAATGAAGTTTGTTCCAAAGAGACGGGACACCAACGGCTGTGGAGCGAGATGAGGTGTATAACACGAACGGGCTGAACGAAGTGGTTGGACCGTCAACAACTGACGGAGGTATGAGGACTGAGAGGACTGACTAGTGTCTTAGGTGTGTGCTATGCCTTTGTATTCAATTCGTTCGTGTATTTTGAGTCAGCTGAGTGAATTGGTGATAGGAACGAGAGGTGCGGTTTTGGGCTTTTTGGCTGGGAAGAGATCTATTTGGGTGATGTCTATGTTGAGGCAACAAGTGTTGCAGTACCCCGGTAATTCAATTTAGCATGAACTATTGATGTAATACAGCAATTTTGAAGTAGAGTATAGGACGGATTTTGTGAAGGTTACGGATATGCATGAAGAAAGAGCGGAACAGATGGTGATTTGATCGGAGAAGCTAAAGTTAGGTTTAAAATTACACCAAGGCTGAGAACCGGAGAATTTGCTTTGCAGTGAATGTGCACCTGGACGGCAATAGAGTTTTGGCGACGATAATGACGTCCTATGAAAGTTGGGTTCCGTGGTATATGCTCGATCTTTTCCCTGACATCATAATAATATAATTTTACACCAGTCCGTAGTTATACTAACTCATGACGAAATGTTGAAACGGTCCTAGTACATACGGCGTTAACAATTTTCGCTCTACTATTCGACGCAACCTCGTGGAGAGACTCTGAGCATCCATGCCATCTGTCAGCTGTTGACGGAAATCCGATGGTTGGTTCCACGCTTGTGTGTAAGCCAACCGTTGGTGATTCCTTTAGCTTAGTGTGCACTGATTTGCTAACTGTTCTAACACTCATTGAAATGACATTTAACATCAAGTACCGGTGCCTAGCGCTGAGAACGCCTCCGAGTAGATTTATGTAAGAAGCGCTATAGCAAGTTTCATTGAAAGCTACAGGGAAAGGTAGCAGTTGCACTAAATATAAAATGTTTTCTGTGGTTTCAACCCTAGTCAGCTTCATTGAATTGATCGGGTGCATTACTTAACCAACGCAGTCTCTTCTGAGTAACTGCTCAATTGCATGGGATTGTGTGAGACGCATGATAATTTCAGATTAGAATATTCTAGTACTTCAACGACGAGTGTGTACTAAAATGTATCAGAAAACCCAGGAACGTCATCATTTATGGATTAAAAATCGTAGTGCAGTAGAAATCATTATTGTAACTTCAAATGCGCAACTCGAATGCGCAAGTAAGTTAAGCGAGAAGACTTACTTAGAGTCTTTCATTGGTCTGTTCTCTCATGCGGTTGATGTAGCAAGACATTTAATGCTCTAATCTGCTACATTTGAATAGAGAAGGAAACAAAAACTAATTTTTAAGAGAGTCATCGTATTTTGGTCATAGCAATAGGTTGACGGTTATTTTTACTATTGCCGCAAGTCCGTTTCCTATAATTCTTCTAAAGCTTTTGCATACAGGCAAGTAAGTTAGATTCACATTAAACTTACTTATTCAGATTTTGGGAGTGGATTTGGAATAATTTTTCTACTTTCCGGTACAATGCGAATATTGTTGGCTCTTTGTAGAATGTGCTGATAACTGTACGCTCTTGGCAAATTCATTCGGATACGTTTGTTCCTGTAATGCTAATGGGACGAATGTTACTATGCCCACATTGGCCCCAACTCCTCCTCAGTGCTTGGCTCGTTGTTCACTGCAAACATTCTCGTCATCTTTGTTCTGTATCTGCCCAGTGCATGACATCGTCACCCAAACTGAGTGTCCACCCTCCTGTTCCCCCTCGTATGACTACGACGGAGTCGAAATCTGCGACTGCAACGGTACAACAACTGCCACTAGTACCTGTCCCTACAGCTGCTACCAAACTACCGACTCTTCAGGCTACCCTTATTGCAACTGCCTACCGTCCTCCCCCAGTCCCCTCTCATGTTCATATGGATGCTACGTTGCTTCCGACTATTGGGGAAATCAGTTTTGTAACTGTCCACAATCGACCCAACCACCGATATGGTGTTCTTCTGGCTGTGTTAGTGACACTGACATCTATGGCGACAGATACTGTCGCTGTCCGACCACCACGCTGCCTCCTTGCCCATATCCATGTTCCTACACTTTGGATTACACCTACGACTACTCAGGTCGAAGGATTTGCTTTTGTCCTTCAACAACTACAAGTCCGCCACCAACGGGTAGGTACATTTAATGCTATTTTGCAGAACAATGGCAACTGGTTATATTAGGGAAAATGGCAACTAAGGTATTAACAACACATGTAGAGTGCGTTCGGCTTCATTTCAGACTTAATCAATCAACATTTTTCTGGCAGTTTATTATTTCTCACCATATCAACATTTAGAAGATCTCTAGTCCTTTCTTTCTAACTTTTATGCTCCATGTTCCGAGCCATATAATTATTTTATAGCACCGCACTGCATCTCAGTGACTAAATATCCATCGCTTCTTTTTGAGCATTCCTCTCATAAATTATTCTTTTCTTTTATGGAAGGCATATTTTCATAGGCTTTTGTTCTCCATATATCTGCATAACACTTTGTGATAATACATCCCAGGTAACAGCATTTTCCTCCTTGTTTCAGCTCCTTCCAATAATAGTGATATTTAACTTTGTTTCCCTTCTTCTCTATAGGCCTTTCTTATTTCCCAATCAGGTTGTAACCAGACATTTACAGCGAAATATGGTGTAATTACTTCACCAAATTACCCACGCCCGTACACAAGAGGCATCGACTGCTATCAATACATCACCGTTAAAATGGCGACAACTATTACAGTTCGAGTACTCGATATCGACGTTTATAACTCGAGTAGCTGTGAATACGATTATGTCGAGGTGAGCCAAAAAAATAATTCATCGAAATGAATTTCAAGAAAGATAGTTTTAAGTTGCATAGTTCCCTTTATTGAATTCATTTTCTGATGCCTTGATTATTGCGGGAATTTTATTTTATATCTTGACAATAGGTTAGATTTGAATATATTCCCTCATAATGCATAGAAACTCGACAAAAGTTGACGAGATGAAGCAGAAAGCTCAGTTGCCTCAGTTTCAACCCCACCGTGCCACCTCTGTGTTGCAGTTTGTGCAATTTTGTGATATGTCGACAAAACAAAACTATCGAGACATTGTATTATATCGTGTCTACATATTTATACAGCGCTTCATGGAGTGAACATTATTCAGTGGAGCTTCCAGGGTGAGAGACCAAGAGGGCATAGAGTGGTATCAAGACAGCGAAAGAAAGCTCTTGGACCACCAGTTAGCAAGGAGTAACGTTTCGATGGAATTGGCTCCATAGTGCAGGGCCACCGATAAGGACAAAGGTTTATATATTATCCATAGCAGTCCTCGCTCGCGAGACCAAGAGATCATTCATGCCGGCCAAGAGAGCGTAGCAAGCGAAGAGATGAGGCTGATGAGGCAACGTAGATACTTCGGAGCTTGGCTAGTAATAATTATATGACCGGTAGATCAATGTGAAGACATTTAGTTGAATCCGAGCAGTATAGGGAGCCAATGATGGTGGTAAAACATAAAAACAGAGTTGTGGGACAACTGCGAAGTCGTGATATTAGTCCAGCTGTAGCATTGAGCACATAGGCCTTATACATATGCTTATTCAAATACTGCGATAGCGAGCAACGGTCAATGGTGGGCAGAAATACCACCACTGTTACAATAGTTGAATTGAGGCAATTAAGGATAGTCATTGCAAAATGCCATAATCCTGACCAAAATAGGAAGAGAATCCTAAAAAAGCACAAATCAAAATGGATTAAGATTGAAAATGCACATAATCTTCGTGGTTGATTTTGTTGACAGATCACTGGCTGTGACGACTCCATGACTCGTTTCTGTTACTCCAACACTATTCCTGCAAATGGCATTGTCCTGCATTGCGCCGACGACTCACTTGTCACCATAAGATTTCATTCATATTATTACTACTATGAGTACTTCAGAGGCTTCAAACTCTCGTACAGTGCAGGGTTTGCTTCGAATTGCAGTGACTCCGGTAACTATTTGTCCCAAGGAAGTACAGGCGTTATCGCTTCACCAAATTTTCCGAACAACTTTCCAGGATTCAGCGAATGTTTCAGTTATCTCTTCAGCGATGAAGACAACATCAGAATTAGAATCACATTCGAACAACTGAGACTTGAAGATTCAACCACGTGCACAAACGTATTTATCAAGGTATGTCTAAACCAATATGAAATTAAGTGTACTCTAATTTGTTCATATGCATTCTTTTGTATGATGCAATGAAAATTATAATATCTTAGACATAAGTAGCTGCCATCACCAATTTCTTTAAATTTTTGTTTCTACATCAGGTTCCATGCTTTATCTGAAGGTTGTAGGTTAGATAGACAATTGTTTGTAAGTTAGTCATTTTAATTTTAATAAAGTTAGGGCGGTATGAAATTTCGGAAATGAGTAAGTTGGCTACAAATATTCCTGCTCAATCCGCTACAACATTACTTACAAGTTTCTATAAATTTATTTTTGGCTCAGCGACAACATTTTATGATATAAAACTGGCAACTGCTCAGTTAGGCCCAGATAGTAAGATTCTTGCAGTACCATTATGTTGACCTACTTACTATATAATTAATAGCAATTAATATGCAATCGATTGAAATCAATACCTTACCTCTCACCTTATAAATATTTCACAATACAGCTAAGAGCAAGATCTCTATTTATCCAAGCTTGCTTATTATGAGTTATTGTAGTTCAGTTAATAAAACAATTATCTGAATTACAATAACTTCTAATAAGCTAGCTTTGATAATTATAGATCTCGCTAATATCTGTATGGTGAAATTTGTATACTAAAAATTACATAAAAAAGAATTTTTATAAATAAGGATTGATTTGAACTGTGAAGTATTTAGGCTGGCCAGCCTCAATGCTTCACAGTTCAAATCAGTCCTTATTTACTTGGCACCAATATTCAACGAGGTCATCTGATTTAATTCCTCTGGTTACATCTAAATCCAAAACAGTTGAATGAGGTTCTTCAGTTGCTTGTTCTACGCTTTTAACTAACTTAAAATATCTGTCCGCTCAGCTCTGTAGCTTGCATTCTGTCGCTTCAACCTGAAACTTACATCTTTCGAATTGCTGATCGACAGTGTATGTGCGTGAACAAAGACTTAATGTCAGACTGATCTTCAGAACACTGATCTGATTTCTGTCTTATTTTGTTGTCATTAGCTGATGCCTCGTGCAGTAGGTGTCACGGTCATAGAAGTTATTAACATGGCCGACCCAATCCTATTCATTTGCATAATTCAATTCTTTTGTATATTTTGCATATTCAATTCTTTTATATAACTTAATTCATTTGCATAATTCAGATCATTTGTATAATTCGATTCATTTGTATAATTCATATCCATCCCCGTCTCAATTATTGTCGTCGTGAATCGTTTGGCTTGTTGAACTGAGGTTGTAAAACTCATATTTCACGACTTCTAGATGTCTAATCATGCTATAATTGCGAATTATAGCAATCTAATTAGAACTTTCCTACTAGTAAGATTTGTTTGCATGCAAATGAATTTAAGGTTCTTGAGGAATTCCAACATGATATAGGGTGGCTGGATTCAAGTGATGTTAAGGTTTACAAAGACTCTATCTAAATATATACTTACATTCTGGCCTACATCATAATAAAAAATTATTATAGTTATAACATCGACGAGAATTAGTTAGGCCTATCGTAATAATAAACTGTTCTTCGGTAAGATAAGAGATTTCTAGCGTCTTCATTTAGAATTGCAACAATGATTATAATATTCTGTCTTGATCAGCTGACATGTGACAGCAATTACACGATGACAGTTTGTGGCTTTCGCATTCCTGCTCCAATGGCTTTCGACTGTCGAACACTTCAGATATGGTTCAAATCAAATGCAACGACTTCGTTCAACCCAAGAAGCTACAAACTCAGATTTTACGCTGTTGCAAGAAGCCGTAAGCAAAATTGCAACTAAGGACATCCTATTAGTTTTGGCTAATTATTTATTTAGGTTAAAGTATCTCTGATTTCAGGAGGGTAAATTTCAAAGCAAAGTAAAGAATAGAAGTTGCAAGAAAATTTTTCAAATTGAGAGTAGTGAGAATAAACCTTTTTATGGTCACTGATCAGTTGCTTATAATGTACAGTAATGTTTCAAGAGAAGAGTATAACCAATCGACGTGAAATTTGTTTCTTACATGGGCACAGAGAGGTTATACAGTGTCAATATTCAGTACATACCGTAATTATTCATTCGGTGTTCGCTGTAATAGCGGTGGTTTTATTTGCATTCAATGGATGCCAGATCAAATGATATCACCTTCCTTTCATCTCTTGGCTTGATGTTTGCACTACCAAATTACAAGTTGTGGTCTGGATTTATTCACATGAACAATTGGTTTTCGACATTTTGCCATCTGTTATCAGTTTTCGCTTCACCAATGACCGACGATAAGTCTTGCCTATCGATGCAACTTTCAGATGAATCTTTTTTTAGCATTTGCTTCTCAGTCAAATGATCTTTCGACCCTAGAACAATCTAAGTGAAGAGTTTTGTAGGTGCTCATAAGCAGTCATTATTACAATTTCGTAGCCTGTTCTTTCTGTCGCTTTGTTAGCGTCGATCGTTGTTCCATCCACTACACAGCAAACTCAGGCAGTTGGTTTTCAATCGGGTGAGACGGATCTCCCGCAGAGTTCCAAGATTGGGATTGGATTGGGAGTGGGCGTCGGTGGACTGTTCCTCATCATCCTCATCGTCATCATCATCGTCATCGTCGTCATTTATTCCCGCCAGGCGGCAAGACGAGACCAGCGCCACATGGAGGATATCGCTGTCATCTGCAGCACTATGAACGGAAAAGCACCTGATGCTGGTGGAATCCTTCGACTCTGTAGAAGCCGTAAGCAATTCAGGACTATAAGCTTAGCTGTTATCGTGTACTATACGATGGACCGGTTGGCTACATTGGTTAGTGCGATTGTCCCATGCTCTCTTGTACGTGAGGCTCACAGTAATTTTCGGACCAATGTTGACATATAATTATAAGAGACTTAGATCTCGGTCAAGTGCGGTCGTTAGATCAGAGCATTAAGTATAATCTGGTATCAATTCTAAGATGTTAAAGGATCTCATGCGATCAATTACTATTGCAACATGAACAGCGTCGAGGCGATACGGTTACCGGTTCTATAATAGTATCCTCCTTAATGAAATTCTTGGTATTTTCTCCCTTTTTCCACTTGTGCGTTTGAAATCCATTCTTTTCGATAGTGGTTTTTATTGGGGGCCCACTGAGCAATTATTCTGAATAACTTTGAGATCACGAGATGACCAGATCAATTCAATTAAAATGAGCAACGTCAATGTCATGTGACCATCACCTTAAATACGCGCAGTGACGTAAGATAACATTTACATGATCAAATTTTAATATACAAAGTTATAACTTTGGCATCTTTTGACTATAAATTTTAATATTCCAAGTTATAATTTCGGCTTCTTTTGGCTATAAATTTTAATATACCAAGTAAAAATTTTGGCATCTTTGGACTATAATATTATAGTTGTTGCGTTTTCAGCGCCAGGGAGTGAAGGATTCGTGAATCAGGTTTATGATGTAAGACTTTTGCTTGTTTGAAAGCCTTGCTTATGCATCTGTGCTTCCGGAAACTCATCGCTTTCTTCATCATATTCTATTTATATTTTGGACATTGTGCAAATTCTTATTTATCATCATCGTCATCATCATCGTCATTGTCATCGTCGTCGTCGTCGCTTTGATGACACTAACGCAACTCGCGTTGAAAGCTGGGTGCGACATTTTGGTTGGAGCAGTTCGGTAAATGAGTAAAGAGCAGATTTAGAATTTGAATAATTATGGCAGCTTTTAGGATATGTTAGGAGTTTAATTAGATGATCGGTGTAAGTTAAAGTAAATCGTTGGATGTGGCGCAGGTCATATTCGCAATTGTTGTCTTCAAACTTCTAACGCGCCACTCGATAGCCAAGCGCAGGGCATCAGCTTATTCTGAGTGGAATCATAGGAGTAATCCAAAGAGAAATCGAGAGTCAAGATTTGGTTTCTATTGTGGGCAAGAGGGGGCTGTTAAGGCGGGTGATGTTTAGGGAGAGAGAGCTGTGAGGCGGTGATCGCATGAGTCAGAGTATGAGCTCTTGAAGAGATGAAGGAGAGAAATCATTCCAGGTGGGTCAGGTACAATTTGGATCATGGCTCGGATGGTAAACTTGGGATAAGTATTAACCGCAATCGAGAAACACAGAGACCTGTGGAGGATCGGGTAGAACGGGTCGGATGGATTGTGAAGAGTTCGCGAAGATATGTGAACTTCGAGTATTGTAGGGAGTTGCAGGTTAGCAAAAAGATTTTGGAGTGAATATTCTCAAGTGTTTTAGTCAGAGAAGTGATGTGAGCAGTGGCGCGTTTACCCATAGGCTCACTAGACAGGCCCCCTAATCTAAGGGGCCTCCAAATAAATGAATACGTTTTGCAGTCATGCAAAATACCAGAGGAGCATTGAGAACAATGGTCAAATGTGCCGTGGACACCTACGGGCTTTCAGTCCATGGATCCTGATGATGATGTTAATGATGATACTGCTGCTGCTGATGATGATGATGACGATGATGATGACAAAATAACATGTTCCACGTAATCACGGTTGAATTATTTTCAATATAATATATTCTCTACTTTTTGCAGCCATAACATTCACGTGCAAGTGCATTGCTGTGATTTATGATTGTTTTGTTCATTTTAAAATCAATTGGCTCTGTTAATTATGTTGGTATAAAGTGAGTTTGACTTACCCGGATGAAGCCCTCTGCTTGTGATGCGGAGAGTACAAATTGGAGACTTCTCTGAGACAGTGACTCTTAAGAGATCTTAGGCAAGTCTTCTCAATATCAGTAAGTAAGTAAGTATTTTCTTTATTAAAATTGCCTGCATGCACGCAGCACGAACATAGAACTGATATACAAACGATGACGCAATGTTCAAATATAAAAATGAAGACAATCTTACGAATGGCATTAACTTTTGTACAGCAACCTAACTACAAAACCACATCGGGTAATGTTATTCACTCTTGGGATGGTACGGCTATGGGCCAGGGGTGCAAAAAATCAAGATTTTAAAAATCAAAAGTTGGTTTTTTGGTTTCATTTGGTTTTTTGGTTTTTAGTTTCCCTTCGGATCTTGTAGCAACAGTTTTTTTTAAAAAAAAGCATCAAACACAGCATGAAAAAGAGCTTCATCTTGTTTATATAATTAATTTAGCTTGATTTCCGACTGAATAACGCATAATTTGTAATATAATAGTAATATTAGTAAATTATTAAAAATTGTTTTAAAAAGCAAAAAACAAAAAGTGCCATTTTTTGGTTAATGGGTTTTTTGTAAAAACCAAAAAGCCAAATAACCAAAAACCAACAGGTTTGCAGCCCTGCTATGGGCCCGCTTGCGCAAGTCATAACCAAAGACTTTTACTGGCGCTATCAGAGCATGCAGAACATGTCCATGGGGATCGAGGATGAATGCAAAGATGGATGCGTCAGAACGCTCACATAAATTCTCAAAGGAAAGCTGATCTAGAGGGAGCATTCTGCAACGTACAAGCCTCCGTATAACTGCATTTAGTCGGCTCCGTTGTGCAGCAGTTGCAAACTCATACCATGCAGGTGATGCGTATTGCAGTCTGGCCGCTGTGGTAGCCCTGACTACATCAAAAAGGCGTTCTCCAGAAATCCATGGGCAAGAAAACCCTGATGGCATACATGGACTGATTAGCCCTGGTGTATACATTGTTGATATGCCTCTCCATCCGGAGGCGACAGGCTAGGGTTAGACAAAGTACATTCAACTCCTCCTTCCACCCCTCCACCAGAGGAGGAAGGGTTACCCTGCCCTTTCCAGACCTTTGAATAATTTTTTTCATTGGATTTTGACATATTTAGCTTTAGATTGCAATTCCGTGCCCAAGAGCGAACATGGTCAAGTTCAGACTCAATCGTGGCAATGTTCGAGACAGGAATTAACAAGTTACAATCATCGGCATACTTAAGAAGTCTGTTGACGCTATGAAGGAGTTTTAACCCCGCAATCGCGACCAAAAAATTCAGGGGTCTCATTCCAGAACCCTGTATTGTACCAGCATTGATCTCGTAAACAGCGGATACCACGCCTCTGAACTTAGTACTGTGACAGCGGTTGGTCAGTAAGGAGTGTATCCAATTATAAATGAAATCCGGAATTGGGAGTAGAGCAAGTTGGTCAAACAAGTAGCAGTGACCAACATTATTAAATGCCCGAAAAAAGTCAAGTGATATTAGACGGACATAGGGCTCAGTGTGGTTGTACAGTTGTACAGCACTATCTACCAAATGGCAATTGGTAATTAGTAACTAGATAATGGCAATTAATCAATACACAGATAATGCATATTAATGAACTTGAGTTAATTATTGACTCTTAATCTTGAGATAAAAGAAAGATTATAATGGAAGTTTTAATGTTGTATATGTCAAATACGCAGGAGCTAAGATTCCCGTTTTAACGAGTTAACCATAATCTGATAAATTTTATTTTAGATAGCGCAAAGTTCTTCGGAGCAGCTACCATCGTACCATTTGGCCTCAGATCAAACGAGTTCGATTGGAGGTTTCACTGCTGAGCAGCCAAAATCAGAGTTTCTTGCTTGAGCAGCTACAGGAGAGGGGGAGAGAGAGTGAGTGAGAGAGAGAGAGAGAGAGATAAGAAAGACCATTATATTATGCTTAATTGCATCTTCATTTAGTGTTTATTCAGACGATAATGTATACACAACTGTTTTTGCTCCAACTGTTGCCAAGAACATGTTAGACATCAAATTACTCTGACATTAGTTGATTCTTTCCTACGAGGGCAGACTTACTTTGCTTAGGTGATTTTCCAGCTGCTTCATCAGCGAGCGGTCGCTTGTAGAGGAACTATAACTGTATTTACTCTAACATCTCTTATAGATTCGATAGCGAGAAATAAACGGTGAAAGATCGGATGATTTTTATTTCGAACATGTTTAATCATGATGTTAATTCTCTATTGCATTATCTGCTCGATGAAAAATTGATGTTGGCTATATTATATTATTTTCAATTCATTTAGCTCCATAACAAGTCAAGAACATTAGCACTTGAAGCGCATGGCTTGTTCGGTTAGTCAGGTGACTGATTGGGTCTTACAATCTCGATGAGTAGGGCCTAATATTTATGGCAGTGATACATTCTAATGAAGACAGCCAACATTCCTTCCATGGTCTTGATTAGCCGGTCAAAGAACAGAAACATAATCTTAACTAGAACCTCATTAGGCCTATCATACGAAAATAAGCAGTCAATCTAAAATGGTTGCTACATGTATTACGAATTTTCTGCTATTAATGTTGTCAATTAAGATTTCTTGTAAACGATTTTAGAAGATGTGGATCCAGAAGTTCTATGTGGATTTAAATGTTTTGTACGAAATGGATCTGCATCGTCTGACAGATCAATAGATTCTTGAAAGCCGAGTCAATATAGGTTTTACCAATTAAAAATTGGTGCAGGACTTTATAAAGAGGTACAAATTAGGAGTTGTCCAATAAATACTGGGATCTCGTTCCTAATTAGGCCCGCACACATCTGCCCAAAAGTCAGCTGCTTATGTGGGCAAAAGTTTATTTTAATATAAATTCGAATTTCTGGTCAGGTGAGTTTGGACGTAAGTGGTGAGACAAAGAATTTCTTCGATGCCATGGTTGTAGACTACGATCATATCTGAACATAAATTTCCTTTTCTGATGACGCCTTCTCTTTTCGACTTTTAGAAAGTTGAGCCCTGAAATATTGCTTACGCTGTGAGACCCAAGGCATAAGGGTTTCCAGCCTCATTCCGAACTGCGCTGGTATAACGCAATCGAATAACAGTTTGAACTCAGTTCTCCTTGGCTTGCATGAAGTTGTCAACAACCTGTAAAGCAAGACATGCGGCAAGAATAGTTTCAAAACGATTGATACGGTCAGGCATGTTGTCGTTTATGAAAAGAGCTGAATGCGTGCTGTGGCTATTTCTAACCTGCCTACTGCATTAACTTTCATGATAAAAGAATTCTAATTTTGTTTGCTACGACCTGTTCTGCAGTGTTCAATCCTGATTTTGTATAACGCTTGGAAGTGGTTGTTTTGTCAGTCAACTTAATTCATTTAATTTATTTGTTTACAATACCGTCAATCCCTATTAAACTATCATGCTATCATAATCTTTGCTGATTGCTATTTAATCAATAAAAACGATTGTTATGGTTATGGTTATTGTAAAATATTTTTTTATTGAATGTAATTCTAACTTTATTGGATACAATGCGATAGCAATTTTATATTGTCTTCCTTACATAAATTAGGACGTGTATATTGAAGTCGATCAACCATTATGAGCCAGAGGTAGACTGGAAGAGGTACGTTTTCAGCTTAGAGCAAAGCCAAGAAGTCACTTTTCTTTGGTACACTTTGCCGATGTCCCTTTTCCCACACAAACTTGATCTTGCTCACACTGGAGGATTAGGTCAAAATTATATCTCTTTATTTTCTTTTGACTGACACCCATTTCAGCAGATCCATTCAAATATATTTAGACCAACATAGAGACTTCGATGGTTTTGATATTTCACACGACGCGATGACAGACTGGGTCAGGCTAGAGAAATCCTAGCATTTCAGTCATATTCAGTCTTTGGATGTAAATCGAGTAGGAATTGATTGAGAAAACAGAAAGAGGTCATTGGATTTGAATTCGCTTCTTTTTGAATTCACAATTGCTACAATAGTTTACTTATAGACAGTGAAACGACGAGAACGAAATTTGTTTGGCAGTCGGACAATATGGCAGCCAATAGTTCGATAGCAATAATTCATTCCAATATTTTGATGTTACTTTTCAAGGGAGCAAAGTACGTAGGAATACGCGCTACACTTGACTGCCCAATTATAGTGACACCGAATGAAGGAAGTAACATAGCCTACACGAAAATTCCAACCGTATGATAGTAGATGGGGTTTTCCCGAATGAGTACCGAATCGTAGGCTATCAACAGCAGGGAGTTGCTGGGGAATATCAGGCAGCAAGGTATTTATTATGGTGTCAGAATTATTTGTTGCGAATGAGCAACTATTGTGATGCACTTGAAATTTATTGCACGCCTTAATACACGTCAACTCGATGAAAAAGCACTTCTCCGAACTTCAGAATAGTGATATATTGACGTGTTTACCAGTTTTGTACAGAAAAGCAGTCACACAACTGATCTTCACTGAGCGATGACTGATCAAAAGATAGCGAGCAGGCAGGGTGTCTCGTTTGTCGCAGCTTGTGCCCTTTGATGAACTCAAATTCTAGCCACCGTTTTAATACGTAGCCTATTTGGGTCGAGACAATACTGTTTCAGACGTAAAATAGGCTTACGTTTTGATGCAAGTTGTCTGAGTGTTAAAACGAGGAACAAACATATTAACTGTAGAATACATTCGACTGTTAGATCATCTGGGACTTTAGCGAACGGCGTAAATAGGTAAGATTAAAGCAATTGTTCCTTTTTATGCATAAATAATATTCAAAATTTCTTCTGGCTAATGGAGCATTTTTTTATTTTCTTGTGATGAAATAAAAAATCTGTTTCTTACCCTAGGTTTTGGACGTTAGTCATATACGGAAACAACTAAATCTGACTTTTACATTCTGACATTTTTAGACGTAATTATCACTAGGGCCCCGTGGTTAATGCTATTATGCGATTTCACATATTTTCGCATAAATTGGCGGTTTTCGCATAAAGTTTTTAATGGAAAGTTTTCGCAAATTATTGCATGAAATTTCTGTCAGTGTCAACTATAATTGGCTTGTCCAGGCTATTATTAGCCTATAGGGGCTATATTCTACCGACCAGACGACGTAATTGTTGCTAACGTAAAATATAACGTCAGGCATGATTATCACTGACAGTAAACTCTGCCAATCAACCTATGTTACTTCTTAACATTTGTGGGACACGGTCACTGAGCTGAGAAATCTTAGCGTGAACAATACGGCCGTACGGGATTGAACTGAGTCAGCTAATACTATGTAGGGACATTCAAACCGCCCTAGTGAGGTTGCTGTAGAGCGCTACATAAATGTTCATGTACATACATAAGTACATACAATGACACTGAGTGAGTCCTTCAATCACAATAACTGAGTACCAACGATTCATATTTCGAATTTCATAATCTGCACGTTATAAATGCTACTTCGACAATAATCGCCTCTGATTAGATATCTTGAAGGGGAGCTACATTAAGTATTTTTGATTGATTGATCTGACTGAATAATAATATAATTAGCTAAGTCACGTGTCCCGCTGTGACGTTTCAGTAATTCACCGAGGGTTAGAAACTATACTGCATCCTTCCTACTATTCACGATAATAGATCGACAGAGCTATCGAGCCGCATGGCATGCAGAATGATTAAGACGTTCTCAACGGTCCAACGAGTGTAATTAGACCCATATTCGGAGCCCGAAGCCTGTGTGCATAAAGAGCGTCCGTCACGGCCCAACGGGTGTAGACCTATATTAGACCGATATTCGGAACCTGCAGACCGTGTCCATAACGAGCGTCATTTCACCTCCTTGAATTCTGCCGGCCGCGCTGCGCATATGTAGGCTAAATAAGTTCAAATAATGTGCCTCGTGTGATTTCTCACGGATACATCGTGCAATGTAAGTAAATTTCCAGTTATTAAAGCTTAAATAGAAACTTCATGGATGAAACTCGATAAGACCGCCACTTCAACGAGTCAGTGGCCTCTCATTTTTCAGAGGTTAAGTATGACCTAAGATTGTTCACGGTTAAACAGCCAGTATTAATAATAACAACAACGAAAACTACGACAGCAACAGCAACATTGACAGTAACAATAATAATAACAGTTTCAATACTATCAGTAGTAATAACAGTGACAATACTAATAGCAATTTCTGTGAGGCGCCCTTGTAGCGGCATGGCCGTGTTACTGCGCCATACAAATTGTCTTTATTATTATTATTATTATTATTATTAATTTTTTAATTTATTTAATTTATGGATTGTTACTGAAAATGGCCCTACTCGTCGTTGTTGTCCTGGTTGGCGAAAGTTCCCCGAAACGCGACTATTATTGTTATTATTATTTTTTGTCCCGACGTAGTTCTGATCACAAAGGTGAAAAAAATTGTCGGGAGACTGAAAAATTATAATCATTATTAACAGTGACAACAGTAACAAGTGACAATAATAATAACAGAAATGACGGCGGCGACGACGATGACGACAACAAGAAGCAGGAAGACCCAGGAACACTCTTTGCGCCACATCATAAATGACATCGTTTGGCGGTCCCTTCTCAGGGCTCAGACACCGAGCGCCAAGAAATCGGTCGGCCTATTTAGATCTGATGGGAAGAGGCCCAACGGAGCAACGCTCATACCTTGGTCGAAGGAAAAGTACCTGACATTCAGAGGTGTAACAAGCGGGGGGCAAAAGGGCACCGGCCCCAGTTTCAAAACTGGGGGCAAAGCAGTTTTAGTGCTTAGTGCCTCTTCATGTGCCCCCCCCCAAATCGGTTCCTTTTATGCTTATCTAATGGTTTATAAGATTACCTTTGTTAAATAATTTGTACCTCCCATTTTTCAAATTTCTGGAGGCGGCAAAATTCAAAAAGTGGGGGCAAAAGAAATTTTTTTGCGCTTCATCCAATATTTTATAAATTAGGCCCCCCACTTTTCAAAACCTTGTTACACTCTGCTGGCACTGGATGCTACAAATGGTCATACCAGTGCTGCCTCGCTCGTACATAACCCAGACTGGGGAGAAGGAACCTGCGTCGGTTCAGGCGCAGATCGCAAAACTCTTAATTACGGTGGACTGCCTGCCTCCAATGACTTTCAACAGCTCGCTATTGAGACAATGGGCCGGTTTAACCCCTCGGCGTTGGATTTCATCAGCGAAGTCGGTAGCCGGATTTCTCTGATAAGTGGCGACAGACGACCTTTCTTTTTCAGCGCCTTTCTGTTTGCATCGAACGCTACAACCTAGTCGCTTTCATGGGCACCTTTCCGTTGACCCCAGAAGACGAGGCCTGACCCTCCGGACAATTTAATCCATATTAATAATCTCCTATAGTCCCTGGAGGAATGAAAAACCTCAGGGCAAAAATAATAATAAAAATGACAATGATATTAATAAAAATAAAAATAATAAAATTAAAAATAATAAAAATAATAAAATAAAAATAAAAATGATGAATATGAAGATGAAGATAAAGGATGGAGGAATGAAAAACCTCAGGGCAAAAATAATAATAAAAATAATAATAATATTAATAAAAATATTAAAAAAATAATAAAAATAATAAAAATAATAAAAACAATAAAAAAATAAAAATAATAAAAATAATAAAAATAATAAAAATAATAAAAGTAAAAATAATAATGATGAAGGATAACAACAATGATGTTACATAATAAAATTTGACAATACTGGTCAAAATTCAATTTGACATTATGTCAAATACAAACACGCAAAGCAACAGGATCCAGTGAAAATCATATCGCTGAAGTCACGCATACACCTTAGCACAGGACTTTAAAAATGTGAGTTTATGGCCGAATGAAGTAGCCCACTTAAATCGTTAAATCGTTGTAAGAGGCTCGTGAAGTCTAGGGGTCTTCCGAAAGCAAAAAATCTCTACATAAAAGAGCTTTAATGTCGACTTCGCTGAACTCAGTACATTAAATTGACAAGAGCTTCGACAAGAACTTCGACAACAGCTCTACAAGAGATCAAGTGTACAGTGCACGATCGCTTACATAACGTTTTAAACAAAGGATGGGATCATAGTCCATCCACGTGCTAGCAAAAAATCCTCACCGCACCAGACAACGACAGGTGCAGAACAGGGATGTGACCTTGTTGAATGACAAGCTTCTTGTCTCTGCCTTTGTCTCTGCCTCTGTCTCTGCCTCTGTCTCTGCCTCTGTCTCTGCCTCTGTCTCTGCCTCTGTCTCTGCCTCTGTCTCTGCCTCTGTCTCTGTCTGTCTCTCGCTCTCGCTCTCGCTCTCCACAGAATGCATAAACAAGCAGGTGTTTATGAATACAGATGACCAATGAACTGATCATACCATTATACAACGAAACTATCAAGTCTATGACTAAAATAGCTTCAGCATAAAATGCATCACAGAAATCTCAAAAGTTCTACGCATATCACACACTCACAATACATAAAAAATGCAATTTAATAAATGTACAACTTCAGGAAAAACGCATATTCATTAATCTAAGCAAATCGTAGCAAACCTAAACAATCATTAGGCTGTACCTTATCTTTACTACTGTACCTTTCCAATTACAGTTTAGGCTATGACAATTATCAACAACTTTAGTTATCACAAATCGTATGAAACAAGGCAACTAACACACACCAGGTACAATTATCCAAATCTCAGATTATTGACAACTCATTATCTCACAAACTAAATAGATACATGACGGCAGAACATTTGAATGTATTGAACACTACTCGCTAAGTATTATAATGCATTAAATTGCAAATATAATATTATACTAATAGTATCCTCATTTTATTAAGTAAGATAAGCTATTCGATAGAGACAAGACTAAGTCAATTCATCTGCAGTATATAAAATACGTAAGAATGGAAGAGCTAAAACGTTATTATTATTTCAAACTGACTTTGAGTTGATAGGGCGTGAAGTTGAACATTTAGGAAATTGCATTGTTTTATGTATTGTGAGTTTGTGATATGCGTTGAAACGTTGAACTCTTGAGATTTCTGTAATATAAAATACATGATTGTGTGACTCTGGGAAATGTATTTGTGTATTTCAGCCGTTCAGATTTACAAAGAATCGAAAATCTGAGAAATGTTGCTGTCGTTGTGTTTCTTCATCATATCATTGGTTGGCATCAACTGTCAATCATCGTCGTACTGTAAGTGTTGCATAGAGGGCCAATTATATTGCATTTTATAAACTAGCATATTAAGAAACAATAAGTAAAAGACATAGGCCCAACAATTAGCTTTTGCCTACGATGTTTAGCCTATACTTGCCCTCACATAAGGGATACGTTGCCACCATCTTTATAGGGCTTTCTCATAGCGACTAGTGTCTAATTTCAGGAAGACCGACTCTCTTTTGGTGAATTCCTAAATTAGAGAGATATAGGCCTATATTTTATACACACTCAACATCGATAATGATGATAATGATATTGACAATAGCAATTCAATGATAGGAACCTATCAAATGACTTGCCATTTGGATTGACATATGCGCTAAACACCATAGGCTAATTAATGCCTTAGTATAGGCTATTCAAAGAGATGAATTGCTGCCTTGTGAAATGCCATTTCGTCGTAGTAACAAAATATTAATTATAGATAAATGAATAAATTAATTGATTGATTGTTTGACGCTGAAGAGTGTAGATTTTCCAGCCTCAAATGCGTCTAATTATTTGACTCGTTGTCTTATTACACTATTCTTCCAAAGATTTGTACGATTGTTGAGCGGTGCAACGTGACCCATACGCTTAGGATTGAAATTCTCACTCATTAGGTCTCTCTCAATACGATTTCACCTGAGGCCACATTTTGCATATTTATTATGATTTATCTGCAGTCTGGAGGTCACTAGAACAAAATAAACGTGCAATGGAACAGAACGGAATAGAACAGGACAACATAGAATGAAACAACAAAGAGCAAATTTTTTTAGAACAGAACAATATTGAATGGAACATAGCAACATACATGTAGAAAAGAACAGACAATAATAGAACGACATAGATTTGAGCAGATTAGAATAGAGCAATATAGAGTAGAACCGTCTACAACATAGCAGATTAGAACAGAACAGCATGGAACAAAACAGAAGAAGGCACTAAACTAAATTAGGTAAGACATATAATTGATCTCTTCTTACAGATTGTGGAAACACAACCAGTTACTATGGGACATCTGGAAGGATCTATTCTCCTTACTATCCATCATCCTATCGCAGCAGTTCTAACTGCACGTATAGTTGGTATGTGCCCACGCTCAGTTCAGTTTTCCTGACAATCCAGTTCCTTGACATGGAGTATTCAGGCACTTGTGGGTATGATTGGGTTGAGGTGAGAACAAACTAATATTCAATTCAAAAGAACTGAAGTTGCATTTCCATCTAATTAAGTATGCATGACTCTTGAATTGCGACACTAAAAGATGTATACTACTTCTATTATATGCCATGCGGCACAATGCTACACAATGCAACACTACATTATACTTGATTTCATTACATTGTATTCACGAAACGGATTTGTTGACATTGTCTTCAAGTTTACATTGTCTTCACCTGTTGAGATTTGAACGATTGCAGTGCTTATTTGATGTATATTCACCATATTGTGAATAAGAACAGGTTAATATATATAGAATAAACCTAAACTCTTAGACTCTTACTTGTTACATACGAGACGACGGTTAACACTGCAACATGACTAATAGAAGCCAATTACCCGACTTTGCATTTTCTTTTGATGTAATCTGCAGCTCAGTTGTCGTTCTCATTCGATTACTGTTCCATCGAGATACTGTGGAACAGGTTCCAACCTGAACACAGTCGCATTCACGCCTTGCACAGAGGTCATCATTCGCTTTAAATCGGACGGTTCCGTCATTGGCAGAGGTTATGCAATCAGTTATGCAGCAGATCCAATTGGTAAGAGGTAGTCAACAACGTTGGGTCTTTGGGTAACTTTCAAAGGTATATGGCTGTGTGAGATGCATATAATTCCAGGCTAGGGTAACCGGTTTTAAATATGGGGATGATGTGAAAGTTCATCTGCAGTTGATAACTCGAGAAGAATTGTTTATGGCTTCATTGTTCTGTAAATGTATCCTACTTGCCGCAGTATGATATTATTATTATTATTATCATTATTATTTTTTTTAAATTATTATTATTATTAATATTGTAATTTTTTTATTATTATCATTATTATTATTGAAATAACCATGCTCGGGCGGAATGAGATCGGTTGGGAAAAGGTCGGAGGGACAGATAAGTTTGCTTAAATGAACGCGGAGGCCAATGATGGGGAATTCTGATTTTGAAGGGTTTTAGCTTAGTAGGCTTGGGGTCATCCAGGTTCATAGATAT
The DNA here is from genome assembly GCA_959347315.1 of Bimastos eiseni. Lineage (NCBI taxonomy): Eukaryota > Metazoa > Annelida > Clitellata > Crassiclitellata > Lumbricidae > Bimastos > Bimastos eiseni. The sequence continues at coordinate 3,211,730 of OY365806.1, forward strand.
GCCTAATGTGCATATGACTTTGCGCGTATGGTGGTTAGAGACGGCTTTAGAATAGTCTGATAGAGTTGATCAGTTGTGCGTCGTGAGCGTATGGAGGTGATTAAAATTGGCTGTTGTATCCGTTTGCATTGAACCCACAACTGCTTCGCCTACGTGGGTTCCATCAACCGGATGGAGCTGCTCTCTGTCCCCTGCTGCCTTCCGGAAGCGCTTGAAGACTTTCCTTTTTTCTGTTTAGTTTTGTGTCGAGTCGTGAGCGCCTCTGATTTGAGTGGCGCTATACAAGTACTCTCTTGCATTACATTACATTTCATTATGGTAGTTGAGAACTTCTATGTAGGCCTTTACATAGTCACATATATTTCAAAGGTAGGTCTATTCTAATACTCTTCGTAAACTACCGATAGACCTTCACCTTCAATGGGGTTTGAAGTACATCTTGGATATTGTCTCTATATGAACATCATAAAATCTGAAATTATTTTTGCAGAATGTCTTGGGAACTGTACGCCAATCACCAACCTTTATGGTTTCGTCTGTCCTCCTTGCGATAGAAACGAGACGAACATCACGATGCCTACAATGAGGCCAAATCCTCAGTGTATGGGTGGCTGTACATTGCAATCAAGTTACGACTCTTACGTGTACTGCGCCTGCAGAGTAACTGGCTCAACGACGCCGAGGCCATGTCCAAGCGGATGCTCGATTTCATACGACTACTACGGATACCAAACCTGTAGTTGCACCCAAAATGTGACAACAGCAAGACCTTGTCCTTACGGCTGCTATCGTACTACCGACTACCTAGGCTACCCCTACTGCAACTGTCAATCATCGACCTCCAGTCCACTGTCATGCCCCTATGGGTGCTACGTTGACGCCGACTATTGGGGAAGGCAATATTGCAACTGTCTTAGATCGACCCAGCCACCGATATGGTGTTCCTCTGGCTGTGTTAGTGACATTAACATCTACGGTAATAGATACTGTCGCTGCCCGACCACTACGCTGCCTCCCTGCTTCTATCCGTGTTACTACGCTTGGGATTACACCTACGACTACTCAGGTCGAAGGATTTGCTACTGTCCTCCAACAACTACGACACCCCCACCAACCGGTAGGCATACTCGCTGCTATTTGAGACAAACGATGGTAACTGGTAAGAGTATTCAAAAATGACAACCGAGGAAGATAGATATCGGCATTAGCAGCACATGCCCATGAATTCTGATCCCTATTGAACAATCCGATGAACCCGTTGCTCTGATTTTTTTATATTGCATCAGTTACATGACTTTTTGAGGATGTACTGACATATGTTATTGTGATCCTATGGCGATGATGCTTTGCCAAATGCTTACTTACTTACTTGCTTACCTTTGCTGCATGTGTAAATTTATTCTTAAAATTGAAATATAAACCCTTTTTGTTTTCATAACAGGTTGCAATCAGACATTAATGGTGTCATATGGTACAGTAACCTCTCCAAATTACCCAAACCCATACACAAGAGGAATTGACTGCTATCAATACATTACTGTTCCCATGGCAACTAGCATAACCATTCGAGTACTCGAAGTGAACATCTACTACTCGAGCAGCTCCAGCTGTCAATACGATTATATCGAGGTGAGCTAACCAATTACCAATGCGGATTTCCTTGAGTACCTTGAGTACCGCATCATCGCCCATCGCCACTCTAAACCTATGCAACCCACGACCAAGCAATATCATTGGTGAGGACAGAGAACGTCTGTCAACATTCGTTCACCTCTCCCTCAAGTCTCGCCACACATTGACTGCCATCACAGAGGCCCCTGATATTACAATAAAGATTTTTGATAGAATTCCATAGCTCTTCCTTATCTTCTAGTTCTAATCGCTATGCACTCTGTCAAAAGCAATTCTAAAGTCCATGAAGTTGATCAATACAGGTGTTTCTGACATCAAGGACTGTTCTATTATCTGACTTAAAGCAAATCAATGTTTGTTCCAATCAGAATCCCCCAAGGTTTAAATCCTGCCTTCTTCTGTCTGGCTGTCATGTCTGAAGCATTCCTCATGCGATTCATAATAGCCGTGGGCATGTCTTACACGGCATCTGCAATGGAGTAATGTCTCTCCAATTCGTGCATTCTCTTATTATCATTCTGTTGGTATGATGATGTCATCTCTGCTTCTTGCACTTCAGTTGTTTTCCATATTATGTTAGGCATCTCTGTCATCTCTATCACACCGATCTACACTCATATAATAATCATTTCAGCTCTTGTTCCTTCACTCCATAGCGATAGCAGCTGCTAACAGTGGATTGGCATTCATGGTCTTCGTGGTTGATTTTATTTACAGATCACTGGCTGTGACGATTCTATAACTCATTTCTGCGATTCCTACACGATTCCTTCAAGCGGTCTGGTAATGCACTGCTTAGACCACTCACGTGTTATCATAAGATTTCATTCCTACGTTTACTACTATTCGGGCTACAGAGGCTTCAAACTCTCGTACAGTGCAGGGTTTGCTTCGAATTGTAGTGACTCCGGTAACTATTTGTCCAAAGGAAGTACAGGCGTTATCGCTTCACCAAATTTTCCGAACAACTTTCCAGGGTTTAGCGAATGTTTCAATTATCTCTTCAGCGATGAAGACAACATCAGAATTAGAATCACATTTGAACAACTGAGACTTGAAGATTCAGCCACGTGCAGAAATGTATTTCTCAAGGTATGTTTAAACCAATATGAAATGTTGTTTGTGTTTAAGCATTTTCGCACAATGCATTGAAAATAATAATATTTTTAATAGAAGTAGTTGTCACCATAACACACATGCGACATCTAAAGCTAATAAGTGAACACAGCAGTTTCTTGTAAGTTAGCCTCAAAATTTCTGGCAATTTAACTACAATATTTGTTTTAAGTAAGCTACAAAACTCGTTGTAACGTATATAGGGACACACGCAATTGTGTCTGATGATTTAGCTGCAATATGTCTTGTAATTTAACTTCGAAACTGTGAGCTACAGCACTCATTGTAAGTTATCTAAAACGTCATTGTCGGTAATCTATAAAGCAGATGAGAAGAAGAAAGTTATAGTTAGGTGCCATTATAGCCGCATGATATCATATAAAAACCGCTTTTGTTTATAATTGCAATCACAAACTATAGAACGACTTTTGAAGAGAAACTCTGTCTTTTAGATAGAACTCATAGAGTGATAGGAGATTTGTGACGTCTGCGTTAAGAACTGCTAAAATCGGTGGTGTAACAAGGTTTTGGAAAATGGGGGGCATAATTGAAAAAATATTGGGCGAAGCAAAAAAATTTTTTTTGCCCTTCCACTTTTTGAATTTTGCCCGCCCAGAAATTTGAAAAATGGGGGGCACAAATTATCTTAACAAAAGTAATCTTAAAAATCCATTGGATAAACATAAAAAGAACCGATTTGGGGGCACATGAAGGGGCACTGAGCACTAAAACTGGGGGGGGTCGATGCCCCTCTGCCCACCCGCTTGTTACACCCCTGGCTACAATGTTTTAACATTTCTATTTCATCAGCTGACATGCCAGGACGACAGCGGATACACGATGACGGTTTGTGGCTCTCGCATTCCTGCTCCTGTGACCATCGACTGTCGATCACTTCAGATATGGTTCAAATCAAATGCAACGACTTCGTTCAATCCAAGAAACTACAAACTCAGATTTTACGCTGTTGCTGGAAACCGTAAGACAAATTGCATAAACGGGCGTCCTTGTAATTTCGACCGCTTATAGGCTAAATCTTGGTTAATGTGTCCGATTTCAGTGTATAAATATCGACGTAGCTTGGTCCCCAATGATAGGTAAGAGATATATCTTAATAATTTCTACTATCACCTTCCAACTTTATTCAACATCTTGTTTAGTCGAGATTGCGTAACATGCTGCACTGAGAAGAGAGTTCTGGAAAGAGCGCACTTCCATTCGTTAATTTATCAATTTTTCATTCAGTCAGGTCACTTATATAGCGCTCCTCTATTATGACCCACTCAGAGGCGCGCAAGGACCGACTCAGGCGAAAAGAAACAGTTTCAGACGCTTGCTAGAGGCATAATCTGCAGAATCCATGGTAAAAACGAACACCCTGATCTGAAGATAGGTCATTCCACGTGGTCGCCACAACCACTGATAAAGCACGACGTTACATATTTCACCTACGCTCAGAGGAACAACAACTTCACACTGAGATAGAGAACGAGGATTATTGCTGACTCTATGGTTTCCGGACAACTCGGCGTCGGACAATTCGGCGCCGTATGAGTTTGTAAATGTATTGAGACCAGATATCGGTATGCAGTAGCTGACATTTTTTTAAATATTCAGAATGGCAGCGAAAAACTAATATTCTCCATATTATCCTGCACATGTTTGGCCGTTGTAGAGTCACCCTCTAACAAGAGTGGTCCTCCACTGTTGAGTAAACTAAAGAATATAACAAATTACATCGATTTCGGTCTCTGACTCACATAGTATTTAGGCCTACTAACGGCAGTAGAAGTTGATATATCCATGTCTTGATGTTACTGTACTCTTTAATCGCAAATACTCAAGTCAATATTTTAGGGCTGTTGTCTTCACCAGTCTCTATAATAGCCAAACATGTACTCGATAATATGGAGAATATTATTCTGCTCCCATTCTGAATATTTTAAAAATGCCACTTACTACATACCGATATCTGGTCTAAATACACTTACAAACTCATACGGCGCCGAATTGTCCGCGCGCCGAATTGTCCGACGCTGAATTGTCCCGGTGTAGCGATTTCAAATTACCCCTCATTCACATTACCCCCGGTAGTAACTTGAAATCGATTTCAAGTTACCCCTGGGGGTACTTGAAGACGATTTCAAGTTACACCCTGCGATTTCAGATTCCCCTCAGAGGTAATCTGAAATCAGCTTCAGGCTAACCCCCGCTAACTTGAAATTGATTTCAAGTTACTCCCGGTAACTAGCTACTCCAATGGCTTGCAGTTCAGCAGTGCCAGTCCCAAGTCTGGAAAAAGGAGCAGAGTTCTGCAGCAAACTTGTGGGCCTTGACCACACCTTGCAATAGAAAAGACACTTGTAAAGCTCAAACTCATTTTCGTGGCAGGTCGGTCGGGAGATGAGAGGGCCATGGACCCATCTGTGAAGGGTCGTGGTGAAAGCCCAAAGACTCAGAGGTCTCAAATATTATTGACCAAAGCCAAGGCAAAAATTGGATACTGGGATATAAAAACATTATGATACAGGGAAGTTGGCGCAGGTGGTGAGAGAAATGTAAGAATACAAACTTGAAATATCGGGGCAGAGTGAGATGCGATGGACCTACAGTGGCAATATTGTGTCTCAAGGAATAAGCATCTACTACTCATGTGGAGTCAAGCATAAAAAAGAGAAGTGGGCATAATGGTTGGCCAAAAATGATTTCAGCTAATTGGATGGGAACTAATAAGTGTAAGATAATTACACTCAGATCACAAACAGGGTATACCACCACTTTGAACCTGCAGCCTTTGCTACGTCTTCTTGTTACTTTTGATGAGTTAAGTAGAGGATTGAATTATCAAGTCAAAAGTTACAGCCTTAGTTGTTGTATATTTATGTTGTAATTACACTATTATCTTCACCAGTTATGCTAAATCTTTATTATCTAATGTTTATAATGTAACAATGTGATGAATTACTGATTTTGCACATTTTACATTTCTTTGACTTTTATATATTATTTTTCACACGTTAAAACTAGCCTTCTATCTTTATGTGTTACGTGTTTTATTAAACAGACTGGTTATCATAAGTTGAAAGCATAACAATTCAACAGTTTAACTCATTCAGAGAGGGGGTAATGTGAACACGGAGGGGGTAATCTGAAATCGATTTCAGATTACCGGGGGTATAACCTGAAATGGGGGGTAACTTAAAGTCTTTACACCGGCGCCGAACTGTTTGCGCTCAACCGTCCGGTGTCTAATTGTCCGGTCAATGACTAGTTTATAAAGAGATGAATGTAACCGATCAAGGTATAACAGTATCATAGAAATTTGCATATTAGATTTGACGCCGTGGGATTAAGTAATGTGAGGTAATAGTAGTATTAGTAGTAGTAGTACTGGGGGAAGAGGAAGTAGCAATAGTAGTAGTGAAAGTAATAGTAGTGGTGAGTGAATTGGTGGGGAAGTAGTGGTAGCAGTAGTAGCAGTAGTAGTAGGGGCTTTACTGCTTTGGACGATATTCAATGGCTGCCCGATTAATGATTACTGTCGCACTCTAGGCTTCTCTAGGCTTGGCATTTGCACTAGTCTACCAGATAACAAGCTATGGCGCAGTGTATTCAGATGGATAATGGGTTCTCGACATGTTGTCATCTGGTGCCACTTTTTTACGGATATGTACAAAGAGACATACTATATTTTTTTAACATGACGTTTCGGTTTGTTAGCGTCAACCGCGGATCCACCTGCTCTGCAGACAACTGGTTTCCGATCGGGTGATGCGGCAGACCTTCCACGGAGTTCCAAGATTGGAATTGGATTGGGAGTGGGCGTCGGTGGATTTTTCCTCATTATCCTCATCGTCATCGTCATCGTCGTTAGTTTTCAACGCCAGATGGCCAGACGAGACCAGCGCCACCTGGAGGACCTGACTGTCATCTGTCGTAATATCAACGGAGGGAGAGGATCGGTTGAAAGTGATTGCGTCGGGTTCTGCAGAAATGGTAACTCAACCGATCTTAATATTAATGTCTTCGTATATCGCTTGGCCATACATTAATGTGGAGATAGTTTAAATGCATTGCAAGAAAACCCAGTAATGTGACGCAATAGATTAGAAAGCTATACGATACACTACGAGGACCATAGTACTAGATAGTTAATGTATATTTTAGGATGCAATGGTAAAGAAAGAGCAAATGGATTCGAACCTGCGACCCTCCGGTTGCAAAGCAGGGCACGCCGTTATAGCCTATCAACGCGTCCAATTAATTAATCATCAATTTATTTTTTTAAACACCAGTATATTTAACCAGTTGAGTATAACATGGTCCTCTGCTGAATGATTCTGAATGAACGATGCAAATTGGACGAATTGAATCATATCGGCCATTTAGAAGAAACGTTCGTAGAAGGCACATGCAGTCAACGCGTGCAAATGATACCAAAGTAAATGCAAAATCGCCTTTGCTTTCATAGCGTGTTTATAATTTGGACATTTTTGCAGGTTGATTGCGTGATCAATATTTGGGTTTGATGATAATTTTCGTTTCACTTGCAGCGCCGGACTCCGAACATCTAAGACCGACAGAATGCTGTTTTACAAATCCAATGGCAAGTCAAGATTCAGACACGACAATGCTCCTGGCCTAAATGAGTCCTGCCAAATTGGAAATTAGTATAAATCTAAAGTTATGCATTTAATCGATTTTTATCAATTTATCCTGGGTGAATATCGATATAAATTAATGGATTTTAGAGATTCTAATCAGTATATCATGGCTTAAATAAGTCGCTGACTTGCTAAACCATCACTTACGTCTGCTCCAAGCACACCGCCGAAACACTCTTCAAACGGCTTCAAGTCTTGGCCTACCAAGTCCGTTTTTGGGTGTTAGTCTGGACTAGATTTAAGACCGCTTCATGCACACGGTCCCTCAGGGAAGATAAACCCGCAGACACAGCATGCGACTACAATAATAATCGTGTTAGTGATGGTCGTGTGGTGGCGCAGAAGTAGTGTCAGAACCATAGTGTGTAGCATCAACGTGACCCATCTCATACTCTGACCAGACATTAAGGCTGACCAAGAAATCTGGAGCTGCGTGTATGAAGCGGTTGCAAGTGCTAGGCCGGACTAGATTTGGCTCTAAGTCTGACTAGAGAACTAAATCGATGTGCATGAAGACGTCTTAATACTCTTGAGACAGACCAGCGCAGCGCCACTGGGCAGCTGGGCGTAAGTTGACTAACTGGACTTAGCCAATGGCATAGCAGGAATAATAACATGGCGGCCGTTTCAATTTGTCCAGCTGAACGAAGTTTAAAAAAGTGTCAAAGAGTGCTTCGGAGGATTACAGTTCACTCTGATATTGTCGGACGATAAACTTAATTATGCTTTTTGATTTCGCTGTCAAACAAGTGATAATGCTAATAATGATAATAATCTTCGTAAAGCTGAGAGTTTTAACAATGGTTGACACACGCCAGCGCTTAACACGAGGCCTTTAGCTTTCAGTGTTTGAATTAAACGTTCTTTCATGTTAGTTAGATAATTGTGTTTTTGTATTAAAGCATTTACAGAGCTCCTTTAGTAGGGTGAACCGTTCAGAAGCGCTGCCAGTGCGCAGGACCCGTGAGAAGCAGTAGGTTTTGAAAAAAACAAGAGGATGAGAGACTGCCAGATATAATTTTTGAGGGAACAGAAGGATATATCGCATTTCACAAAGAGGGACCAATAGAAGCAAAAGATCTAGACTGAGCCACAGCTGTTCTAGTTCGAGGAACCGAGATGTCAAGTCTATTGAACGAGCGAAGTGGACGGCGGTAGGAAGCTGAATGAGGCCGAAGTATTGAGTTAATCAGATATCTCGGAGCAAGACACCGCTGAGCGCAGAAGATTAGAATGAGAATTTTAAATTGTATGCGAGCATGGAGAGTAGGACAATTTTAATCTTCCCGTTGGTTATTTTTGAGGGATATTAATATTGTAATATTACAGCGACATAATACGATCTTTCTCATAGGTCTTCTTTATTCTTTCATACTTTTTCTTCAACTGAAAATCTAAGGGTTTTTTTTACATAATTTCCAATTTTTCTTTAAGTTTATGTCGTTCTTTAGGTCGTCTGCTATGTCTCTGTGCCTTTCGTTTTCTACTCTCAGTGTCGTTGCCTTTATCCGAGCACCTGCCTCTTCTTCATTAGTTTCAAATTCCCTATTGAATCTTCATATCTTTCCTATCTCGTTCTTGTCTCTGTCACTTTACGTGCTTGTAATAGTAAACTTATGAAGCGCCATTCTATAGCTTATTAAAAGGCACTGTGTATATGTGCAGTTGTGTTTGCTGTGTCAGTTCATGTCCCGTATCCAAACTCGCGTTTGAAATTGTTACAGCACCAACACGGAGTTAGTTCAATTTTAAGCTCACCATTTGAGTTCTTCAATATCAAGCTATGACCTAAGTCAGCGTCGTACAATAAGTTGGGATTATATCGCATTATTACAATATTTGTGTTCATTAGTCAAACCAGTCTTAACTCTCTCGCGTTCCACCTTTTGTGTCTCCTCGCCGCTTCTTTCTTCACAATTTCCCTCTCCAAACCCTTTCCGTTAATTTTTAGCTGATCCAATTGGCTCAAATTAAGAGTACAGATACGAAGTCATTTGGCACAATTCTGCCCTATTGTTCCTTCCTATTAACACTGTACAGTATGGTGTGAAGCATTGATGTAAATCGTTGTTTTGGTTTATCCACTTGCTTATTGTATCACTTAGTTTAGACAGAGCTATTATCGATACTTCATTAATCCATAAAATTGGTGGTGACCACTTTCGGCTGATCATTGTCAACTGAAACTATGAGATTAATGAATCGTGAGAAATTAATAACAAACGACGCAGCGCGAACATTTCCAGCACTTTAATAACCTGCTACGTACATTCGTTGGAGCTACAGGCTTAAATCAGACCGAATCATCAATAGGAGAAAGTAGCTAGACTGTCATGTTAATTATCGAAAGGATCGTCCATTTGTTGCTGGTTCTTGACAATTGCCTTTAAACTTTGGTGAATTTCAAGGTAGTCACCTGACCAGAGCACGTCTGGGTCTACAAAGAAAAGCAATATACAAAGTATTACTATAAGATCTCCTCCTCACTTCCATAAGCCAGAACAACAGTGAATAAGATAACAATGAACAACTATTCTGTTGCTGAACCAAGATTAACTCAACTCTCTCCCTGTACAAGCATGTTAAGCTGGCAAGTCGTATATATATCAATCCGTTCTCAACCAGAGACACACCTTCACAAAATTCCTTGTTCACCATAGGCATCTATCTCTCCTAGCAGTCTTAGCTTCAGGATGGTTACCTGATTGTGGTGCGACACCATTTGATGCCTTGCAATATGCAATATTACTTCGAAAATTTATGCCCATACCCGCTGTTTAATATAATTATGGTTAGTTATTTAATATGATTGATTATGAAAAAATCCTTACCACGACAAGATCGTTGCCGTGAGCCTCATAGACGGCGGTGGACTCGAAGCCATCACCTTTCTCCGTTAGGGTGGCTTTTGTCTCGCTGTTGACCACAACCTTTCCCTAAACAACGCCACGCAGCATGAGCGTTTAGATTTAAGTAACACTGTCATCGAATACCACAAAACAATAACATCTAAAACCCTAATTATTTTGCAGCTGGTAAGCTAATTCACAAAAGGCAAGAAAACGACCCTGGCAACCAATGGATTCGTTTTCTGGAAACATTAGGTTGTTCTTTGTGTATTCTTGGCTGTTGGTAAAAAAACGATCGTGAAGATCTTCCTGTAAAATAGAGGCTAAATGGACCTCTTACTTTTGGAATTTATTTAAAATTTTTTTATCCTGCTTATTTAATATGTTGCCCGAAAAGTAAGCTGTTTGGTGCATACCAGACATTTTTGGACTTGACATCAGAGCCAGTTGTGCAACGTGCAATGCAAATGGTCAGGCTTAGGCATGCCTTGTCACGATGGGTGTTGGCAAGACAGGCCATTAGTGCAGTTTGCATATATAAAGACGCGTGGATATAAGTTTGTAGGCCCCTACGTTTTTTGTATTCAATGGGCACACGATAGCCCTGTGAATTCTTAAAAAGAGCATGTACATGCAAGGTCTATTGAAGACTGCTGACTTAATTACTGCAGCATTGTTAGCCTTATTCATATTGAAAGTCGTCATGTCAAAACTTAATTATGTCCTCATACAGAAATTTGAAGCTAATTAGCTGAAATGATCTGTCGTTCATCCATTCGATCGTTAATTCATTCAGTCATTCATTCTTTCATTCAATGGTTCATTCATTGATTCATTCGTTCATTCATCCATTCATTCAACCGTTCATTTCCTCTATTCGTTCATTCACTCTCGCACCCATCAGACTCTGGTCGTGACTTTTATCTAACCTTTGCGGCTCTTCCGTCGGCCAATGTGACGTCCTCCTCGTTTCCGATCTTGACGGTCGTCTCTCTCTTCTTTTCTCCTCCAACGAAGGCTGTTCTCGTGGCAGTTCCTCCAGTGACGTCAATCGCCAACTGCTCAACGTAGGCATTCGGATCGGCCTTGATCTTCTGGCCGAGACTCTTCAGGAACTCCTTGTAGGCCTCTGGGGTCTCTGTAATGAACATGGGTACAGGTCAATATTAGGGAAGATGCGTGTATAATTGTATGTTTTAAAAATGTATGCATATTATGCGCATGCAATATGTGTTACAAGCAACAGAAATTTGATGTTGCCCTTCTTCCTAAATTATTTGCTCAGAAGTTTACACATACGCCTTTACGACGCAACTGTAATGCAGAGCAAAAATATTGTGCGCGAAGGACTTTCTCGAAGTACCTACACATGCAGCGACGCCTTGGACGAGGGTCGAACCCGCACTCTCCGCGTTACGGACCGAGCGCTCTAACCAATCGGCCACCATGCCTCAACGGTGTAATGTAATGTAATGTAATCAAGCATTTTAAGAGCGCTGCTCGAATCAGAAGCACTTTCAGAGGGCGTCTGTACTTGGGCAAAAGAATAGGAAAGTCTTGCTGATGCGTCTCCGAAACTGGCATATATAAACTCTATATACATCAATGTACGAATGTGTGAGTGATTGTATGTCTTGTAATTTGTATATATAGGCCTATATGACTGTATGCATCGATGTTTGCATGTATGTGTGTCTATATGAGTTCACGTATGTAGGTAGAATATATTCGCCATGCATGCATGTATATATGTATATATGTATATATGTAGGTACTAAGTGAGCATCAATCGCTACTTCTGTTTAATTGTGACATAATAATATATATATATAGATCCATTTAAAAATCTCGTGGAAATCCGACGTGCCATTGAAACTAGAATGCGGTGGGTAACAAACCGAAGCAAACTGATTTAGACCGGACTTGTTTTTGAAAGAACTAACAGATTTCAATGTATCAAAGGATGTTTTTTAAACATAAGGACCTGCAACGGGGAACCAATATCATTGCGGTTAACGTAACAAGAGCTGGACTGTTCTTTCAAAGAGTGCAACATTTATTGGTATAGGAAGTGAGTAATAAGCAGAGGTGGGTGACACACAGGAATCAATCGACCAATCAACTCGACTCATTTATCAACCACTGTTTGAAACATGGCACACACTCTCAAGATTGTGTACACATACTTGAGAATTGGAGAGCTTCTCGAAGCTTAAAAGATCGAGGGCTCAAGTCATCACCAGGGTGGAATTTGCTCTCAATGCGTCTGTTCCAGCTGCAACCCCTCCCAAACTCAGTCACAGTTAGTGCACTGTCCACTGTCTGGCGAGGGAAAGAACTTGTCACCAACAGTCATATGCCGAGGCTAAGAAATTGAAGTCGATAATACTTCATACCATGGCTGTTTCATTGCTAGCACGAGGGGCTGCTATGCTTCCAAAAGCTAGTGCATCAGATGCTACTGCTGACCGAATCTTTTGGATTTCAACTATTTCGTATATTTTATGAAGCGCTTTTCACACACGAGTCTTAAGTTGTGCAGAAGCGTGAGTGTGTTCCAACCACTGCAAACTAGAAGTCAATTATTCCTGGCTTCCTCTAACTGCTATTTCAATGACCACTGAGACTATTGCAAATTATCCCACATGTACTCGACGGGAACATTAAAAAATTTGGGACATACTCGTATGTGTCGAACATTTGGGCAACATTGAGCAAAAGAAGTCTTCAAGAATAAATGAATTTAAAATAGTGAAACCTAAGCAAAGGAAACATGTGCTGCCGCTGGACATATTATCAAGAGCATGTCACAATTAGGGTGGTCATAGCAGCTCAGAGCAGACATGACAAATTTGACTTAGAAAGGACATCGTAGGTGTCTACTACTGCCTTTTGTGAAATCGTCCTAACTGTGTCATTAAACATATATGTGTGTAACAGCACAATGAAGCAGCAAAATCGTATTGCATTGCCTTATATCGTGTTACATTTTATCTGGATTGCATTGAATGAGCTAAAAAAGACACTTCTGAATATTCTACGATCTGAGGTAATTTGGCAGCACTTTCAATCATTTCAGATTGTGCAATATATAGAGACTCAATTTTTATTTTAGAAATAAAGTCCTGTACAGCACCATTTTCGTAAATCGCATGAGATCAACAGACGATGGAGGCTTCAAGAAGAGTAACTGCGGTCAGAGATACTTAAACCAGAAGTAAATCGGTTGAAATTGGTTAATCTTAATCCTGAATAGCGTTAAAGAAGTTAAGAACTGACAGAACGAATAGAACTGGGCAGCGAATGCCAACGCCGCATGCATCAATGCCGATCGTGAAATGTCAACGCAAATGTCAACCAGACTGCTTCAATGCCCAATGAGTTATTGCATGGTAAATACCGAGTGCCAATGCTTTATGCCGGCCATTGAATAAACTGAGAAATAAGAGAGGCTTTGTAGTAAAATCAGCCTCATAAGAGAACCGAGACAGATACCACAACTCAAGCGTGATATAACAGCTAAATTACTTCACTGAATATTGCTCCAAAACGTCGTTTACTTCTGGTTATTAGCAAAATATTCTGCAACCCCAAAGCTAGAGAATTCAACAAAAACTACAATAGATTTCCATAAAATTTCATAAAATTGTCTGACGATTAATACTTACTCTTGGCAACGTGGAAGCCCTCCAAGTTGTCCTGAGACACGAATCTCCATTTTCCGTTGAGCTTGGCCATCTTAAACGATATCAGCGAATGGACACAATGACAGATTTAGAAATCTCTTCGAAGGTCCAACAGCGAGTGATGATCTCAACGCAACGACGCCTCATATATAACCAGTGGCCGTCAATTTATCATAAACTGACAGCTGAACGGGTGACATGCGAGACGGACCAAAGGTACGTGGTTAATTTCCGTACTCATAAGAAGAAAGATCACGTACTGGCACGTTAGGGTCTGTGCAATCTATTAATAGATTCATAGATAGTCTAATTGTTCTTGGGATATCAGTGTGATTGTATGAGGCCGTAATTATCTGAACTTAATTACTGGAGTCGTATGCTTAGTCATTGTGAGTGATAATGAGTAGGTACGAGAGTTCGCAGTGGATGGATAGCCTAAAGGTCAGGATGGGATTAAAATCCAGACTAAACCAGAGCAAACATCATCGGTATTACTCGAAAAATCTATATCAGAGGAATGGTTACTCGTCAAAAATCCGAGGTCACGTTTTACCATTATACATGGATGTCGTCCCAATCTAAATTTTGATTCAGTTTGAAAATATGAGTTTGTAAACCTCCAAGAGCATTGTTTGAAACAGTTATTCGACAATTTTCCTTCATAACTTAAAGCTATCGAATCAGCTTATCATGTCAACAAGATGTGAAAATTTCTAGCTCCCGATTATCGCCCCAAAACTAGTGACACGGCTATACAATTATGTAAACCCTCTGTGCATATTATTATTACATCAATATTACAACAGTTTTATATAGCGCCTCTTCAAGATCTTCTACTCAGAAGCGCTCCGATATTGGTCCCTGAATACTTCTACTATAACAATACCTATTTCAGCGCCATGGTCCAGCGGTTAAATGCGATGGCAGTCCATGGTACTTTTCCAACATTAAGTCTATAAATGAATAGGGGTCGTTCCAGACTACGTTCTACTTTTCTAATCAATGTTTAAGTCTTTGAGGAATGACTTATGTAACTCGGGGTACAGCTAGGGTGGGCGCAAGCTAAAATATTTCCCGATTTGAATTATGCCAAAATCTCTGGGGATCTGAACTTTCTTACTTTGGGCATAATGATCAATGAGTAATATGTTACATTCTGTGGCTATAGCCACTTGGCTAGATGAACAATGTGATTAAAAATTCCACTGATAATCGTAGGCATATCTGTATTAACTAATGACAAAATGGTGATCACTAATAATATGACGATTGATGATGATTTGAAATATTATCAATAGGCCTAGTAATGTTTAAAATTATAATAATTTTCCCATAATAATCGAAAAAAGTCAACGGAGAGCAAAAGCGTGACCGAAGAGGCAGTGACCAGATCCCAAGAGATACCGACTGGACTAGTTTTGAGAAAAACTGAAATCTTGAAATCAACGCATTCACTTTTATTGGCGATTTGAAGTGTTGCAGGATTGAGGATTAATACCACAGGGTCTATGACAAAAATCAATGCTTAAAATGAAGACATGGACCAAATACCCAACCCCTTTCTTTAGCTATCATTTAAAGTTGTGAAGTTTAGGACAGTTAGACATTTTTTAATCCTTAATTCGCCGCAATATAAAGTTTCTGAATCACAAGGAACCTAAATTGGCCCTTGCCTTTATTTACTGCAGCTTTGAATGGTGTTCAACGAGACCGCTGCACTAAACGACTTACTTTTTAAAAAGAATTGCCTACTGACAGACACCGTTGCTCACAAACAACTCGTCCTTGCTATTAAACCTATTCTGTAGGTCTTATACCAAAATGCCACCAATTGTAACATGTGAGCCCTACTGCAGTATGTATCCCTCCACACCCTCAGGAGAGGTTTAGGTCCGTAAAGACTCAGGGTCGTTCGACGACAACCCTCGCTGTGTTTCGCCAGCCTTATACAACTTGTATTAGGACGGAGTTTATTACAGAGGCGAACACGATTGCCAATGGTATAGCAATCTTACAAGTTTACGCCTTTACGGCACTCAGCCCAACAATTATTATAGTCTACTAAGGCTCTAGAGCGTGACATATAGAGATTTTATTGAGGCATTTAAAAGTTTAGGACTTCTACATTTATGCTTCTTAGAAGGTTCAACGGAGGTAGGCCTACACATGCAAGCGTGTTTCCTTCACCTTCAAGTTTTGAGGAGTTTTTATAGAGGCATATTTGATTGGAAGTGTGTTATCCTGACGTCAAGGGTAAATGAAGCCGCTGGCAATTATGTTGTCGCTTACGCAGGTACTAATAATTTCACTGTAATTGAGAAGAAGGAACTTCGAGCCATCAAAAGGATCTGTAATCGAAATTTTTAGAAAAAACTAGAGGGTGGATATTCATTGTAATGGGATGCGTGCATTCCGATCTGGTTGAGTTGTTGGGGGTCGGCAGTCTAGGATGAAGGTGATGAGAGGAGTGTCAATGAGACATAGGCCAAGAGGCAGCAAGACACAGCTAGACAGGAAGACAGACTAACAAACAGACTAGGAGATAGACATAGGGACATGGATACATAGAGGTGCTCAGGAGTAAGAGAAGGACGGAAATACAGGAACAGGGACGGGCTAGATATACAATCTAAGAGACAGACTGACATGAAGAAATCACGAGACAGACAGAAACAGAGATAGAAAGAGAGACAGACAGAGAGAGAGAGAGAGAAAGAGTGAGAGAGAGAGAGGAGTGAAATAATGAGAAAGAAAGAAAGAAAGGAAGAAAGAGAGAGAGAGAGAAAGAGATAGATAGATAGAGAGAGAGAGAGACAGACAGACAGACAGACAGACAGACAGACAGAGACAGAGACAGAGACAGAGAGAAAGGAGAAGCGTCCCCATCATATCAAAGTCTTTAATAATTATATATGGTATCCTTGACTCTGTCAATCACCGGATAATAATGACTCCCAGAGGATATATATATGAGATATATAATATATTATATATATATATATAACCGCCGTACAAAGATAAGCAACTAATCGTCTGAATCCGTTATCAATTTCGTTGATATGCTTGTTTGGTCTCTCAGCGGTGGTCATCATTATTGACGGGCATAGACCTATTCAGTCGACTTAGGACCACACCGTAGCAGGCGATTGCAACTGGGAGAGTACACGTTGTTCTGGCCTACCTCTGGGAAGGTTATGGTGTAGGGACCTTGAGGAGCAAGTTCTTCACTCACGACTGATCAGCGACATCGATTGAAGCTCGATCAGTAGCCTATACAGTGGCGCTTTATAAATATATATATATATATATAAACAATGACGCATATTAAACTTTACGTATGACAGCACAACGAAAGCTACACTAAATGCAAATATATATATATATATAATGGTAGTAGTAAAAATAATAATAATAATTAATAATAATAATAATAAACAATAATAATGAAAATCTGAAAATTTATTCATGTTTATCACCTGAAGGATCAGAACTATATATATATATAAACAGACAGAGAACTTAAAATGAATATTCCACTGAAGTCTATTGCAGCATTTGCGAGGGAAGCAGCCTTGCACCGGGTCATTATGATAATGTGCCAAACTATTATTTTAGCGGGCAACATTCATTCAGACTGTGATAGTGTGACTACGGTTTATCTGTTTGAAATAAAAAGAAATTAAATTATTACTATTACCATAAATATTTATACCCCAGGAAGTTCTGATCCTTCTGGTGATAAACATTGTCCGGAGACTGAATAAATTTTCAGATTTTCATTATCATTGTTTATTATTATTATTATTATTATTAATTATTACTATTATTTTTACTACTACCATTATTATCATTATCACTATTATTATTATTATCATTATTAGCATTAGTGTTATTATTATTATTATTGGTATTATTATTTGACCCTCGCTTAGCTGACAAACATCTTTGAACTAGATAACTAAATTCTTGTCAATGACTTTCATAATGGAACAGCCTTGCATATAAATTATATAATTATAGGATCGTTATGGGAATGTTCCAAACTGTCACTATTGCTGGCAATGACTTATTCTCATTAATGAGTTCAATTCCACACTAGTTAATGTTACACTTTATTACATGTTCCATAAGCAGCATATAATTATTAGTGGTTTGAACTGACATAGCTTGGAAACATTATTTTAAGAGATAACGAATTGCTTCACGTTTTCTTCCCAAGCTTAAACGTTTGGAGTACATTCCCACCTTTCCCTCCCTGGGAGTTAAGGCCCAGAATGGATGCATATCAGCGACAACGTATTAGATGTAGGCCCCTACTTAGTCATATTAACAGCGGTCAAAATGACTTTGAGATCTCTAAACGTGGCAATGACTCTCACAGATGAAAAGTACAAACAGCTTATGAGCCTATAAATAACAACAATGATGAGTTCAAACGCGCTGATAGTTGACGTGTTCCTATTTATATTTAATCGAAAACTCGTCCATCGTCTCAGGGCAAGAATCTCTATTCTTTCAGGAATCGAGGACACGCTAAGGATTAAAAAAGCAACCGTCTCAGGTGCGTCTCGAGTTTGTCATCTTCGCCTAACAAGTCAAACACCAACAAGTGATATCTGAACAGATCACGAAGTCATAAATCTGAATACAATCAGTGATAAATTGTTCGTATGATCGGACCAATCAACTCAGTTTCTACTAAACTCGTTTTGAACCATAATCACATGGCCCTCTATGTAGGCCATGGACTGCTTAAAGAGACCGTCTGCTTGCTGTCAAGAGGAAAGGCTATTCAGTGATTCACTTTGGATCATAGATTCTGCTCAAACGATTTAACAGGCAATGGCGTGTTATGACAAGCGAATGCATGCGTGCATTTAAAGATAACAGGCATCACGTTTTATGAAACGTTACGAATATATTGATGCGTTTTGTCATGAATGCGTCGATTGTGTTCTATGTCTTCTTAGGTAGCTATGTAGCTTGTCCATATTTTTTTCTGCGCTTCAAGGGAACCCAGAGATGTCCTGACGACGGTTTGACGGTGCGCTACCGAAGCCTCGCTGCCGCTTGTTTCTTTCAGGACTAGATATTATTAAATCCTGGAGACATCGTATAGATTAGATTACAACGAGAGTGTTATGTGGCTAACTAGTGAATCAAATTGGAATTGATCCACTTGAAAGAGTTAGCTTAAACCCAAAAGCCAACTGTTACGTGTTCTTTGTGTTTTGTGTTTCACTTGATTCTAAGAACATTGCGAAAGGGAAACATGCTAACTAAGTGTAATGCACCGTTTAACATGTGAATAAGTGATTAATTGCTTAACCATTAATAAACAAGATACATGCAGAACACAAATGAAACATGAATAGTCATAGAATTGTATGTGCCACATAACATAACATAGATAAACACATGATAAAGTGGATAACTGTGCAAATAGATTGCACAAGTTAGTAAATAAGTTATTGCATAGCGAAATATGTGCAAAATTTATAAAAAAGTGTATTGTTTAGTAATAAAAAATTAATGAGCCAATCAGTCAATCGATCAATAAATTAAAATCAATTAATCAGTTGAACAAGCAGCGCATAAATATTCCTAGCTTTGGAATTTTTATTTGGACTTTTTACAATCCAGACTATGTCTGTCTACACGGAGCATCCCATGGGCATAGGTTCAACACACGGTTAAAGTCTACCATAAGCAGGTCTAGGCAGGCAATCAGTTTGATTTGATAGATGTCCACATGCTGAAGACTATGTCTCTGCCACTGACAGGCTGTTGTAGATCTTGTCTACAGACTTTAACTGTCTGCCAAAGTGGCTGATAAAGTCGATCAGAAAGAGACGACTATTTTGAAGATGCTCTTCTCTAATCGGTTGATCTCTTCTCTTATGCCAAAGTCCGATATAACGATGCACACATCTCAATCTGATAACATTAACTTATAACAATTAAACACATTCTATTTGAATTAATAGACCCAACATGTCATATTATAATGTAAGCAAATCAGCCATAATTTTATGCCCGTTTGTATCTTATTAACAAGAACAAAGTTGATATAATTAATAGATTATATATAGTTTAATTGCTATTACTCTTATTGTTTTCTCTCTGGAGACTAAGATGCATACGATTCTTCCAGATTTTAAATATTAGGGAACTTTACTATGAAGAGGCAAGTCTTCGCAATTGTCGATGCTGGAGAAGGTCGCTAAGTTATAACTTTTTATTGGAGGAAAAGGTGTCACAAAGAGCGGCTGCATTTAAGCGCTGAATGGTAATGGATGGGTGCTAAAATAGAAATGTTGTTTCTCTGTAAACTCCTTGTGTCTGAGCATTTTGGTTGCAGAGGATGTCGATAATTTCGATGCCATCCTGGCTTACTCGACAAAGGGTTCCAAGGGCTGACAACACAAAACAGTAGGCCTTTATTGACAATGGATTTAGCAGTTTTTCAATCTTGTCGATTTCGGCAGCAGCACCCGCAACCTCAGCTGATCTGATGGGATATGATACTGTCAGGATGTCGGTAACGGTGTTGCAACCAATTGGCTTATTATTATATGTTTTGCCTCGAGGTATACATGATCCCTCAGGGACTAGAATATAAAGAATAAGAAAGTGTAGTCTTAAATGGCCCTACTCATCGGTTTTACAAGTGGCGAAAGAGCCTATGAACGCTTATCATTATTACAATTATTGTTATTTATTATCATTATTATTATTATTATTATTATTATTATTATTATTATTAGTAGTAGTAGTAGTAGTAGTAGTAGTAGTAGCAGTAGTAGTAGTAGTAGTAATAGTATTAGTAGTAGCAGGTGGAGTAGTAGTGGTAGTAGTAGGTGGAGTAGGTGGAGTATTATTATTATTATTATTATTATTATCATCATCATCATCATCATCATCATTATCATTATCATTATTACAATTATCAATTATTATCATTATTATTATTATTATTATTATTATTATTATCATTACCTTTATTATTAATAATAGTAAAATGAAAAAAACATTAACAAAAGCCATAAATAATAATATAACCAATATAATGATAGGCCTCTAATTCTTGATCGATTTAAAAAATAATTACTGGAGTTGATGTCTGGATCTGTTTATCAACCATTAAATAAAATAGTAATTAATTACTTTTGAAGTGGAGCTTTTACAACAAGTGGCTCACTTTCGAGTTGCAGCAAAAATCGTGTAATGGATTCAGAATTTGTTTAAATTGAGACCGATTTCATGATTCTGATCGTCTAGTCATTGAGCCCACATGTTAACCTCGTTCTGTTTCGTCGCTGTGGGTCTGATGAACTTTGATCCGACCTACAATAAATGCTAGACTACTCGTGCGAAGTCGACTTTGAATTTAGTGGATTAAAATAATAGACAAAGCCATGCTTTGTGAAGGTTGCTTCCTAGTGCAATGTAGCTACATCTAGCTAACATGGTAACATCAATCGGACAATACGTTCGAGCTTCGGAATGATTTAGTTTCCCAAATTTAATGATTGTTTGTAACGAATTTGTCAAGCAGCACTCTCTTTAGATGAGCTTCCAATGCCGGACACTGTTTATAAATGACGTTTCCATGTTGTCCTAAATGAGATTCTTATTCGAGACAATATATGAATAAGGTTCCCACAATGTCTCTGATGAGGTTTCCATAATGTCTCTGATGAGGTTCCCATAATGTCTCTGATGAGGTTCCCATAATGTCCCTGATGAGGTTTCCATAATGTCCCTGATGAGGTTTCCATAATGTCTCTGATGAGGTTCCAATAATGTCTCTGATGAGGCTCCCATAATGTTCCTGATGAGGTTTCCATAATGTCTCTGACGAGACTCCCGTAATGTCTTTGATGAGATTCCTATAATGTCTCTGATGAGGTTCCCATAGCGTATCTGATGACGAGGTTTCTATGCAGAGCTGTTAGACTGATTTGATTAGGAATTATTACTGAAACTTTACTTTCCTCTGCTAATTGCTAGCTAGGCCTACCCCCTTTTACTTATACCTCCAATTGTAAAGATGATTACAGGTGTCACCCTAGACTCCTCCTTTAGCTTTATTGGCCACAGTTCGAATTTGATTCGCATTCGTCTGCTCTGGTATAGACTACTGTAACTCGCTCCCCCTCTTGGGTGCTCAAAATTTAACCTATCCCCGTCAGTCAGTCAGTAAACGCTGCTGCTCCTTCCCTCCACGCCTTCCCTCATTATTATTATTATTATTATTATTATTATTATTATTATTTGAAATCCAACTTTATTGTAACAGCGGTTGAAATTTCCTTTATTGCTTCAAAAAACAAAACCAGCGAGGGATGGTTGCAAATGCCTAACTCAATTTAAAGTGACCTAATTTATATGAATAATGTGAAAAGTCGCATTGTATATTCAAAGTGAATGACCGTCAAATTTTGGATACAGAAAAATTGAAAAGTCATTGAGCTCAATTAGGATTAATTTTCGCATGTTTTTAAACGCGAGTGTAAGTTTCCGTTCCTGTGACTGACCCAGAAGTTAGAGACTAAACAACAAAAAAACAATGTAAGAAATCAGTCATCGGCAAAGACAATTTGTCATAGAATGCGCAAAACACGTTTAATGCAAGACTAGTTATTGCCAATATACGAAAAATATGCAATACTTTAATCAATTAAACTGTTAATGCGTATGAGCATTAATATGGCAAAAGAAATAATCATCAATGAAGATAACATAATTGCTCTTTAATTCTAATTTCTAATATGTAGATAAGCTCCAGAAAACCAAATAGAGGTGCTCTAATACATTATTAATACTAGAGTTCATTTATTAGACGGTGAAATGTTAATGTTAGATGTTTCGTAATGCAGTAAAGAAGGTTCTAGCACTAAGCAGTGACAGCGACACCACTTAGTCTAGTCGATAGTGACGGGCAATCGGACATTTTCGGTGTCTGAGCCGGACCTGGGAATTCAATCTTCACTCCTTTGTGTCCAGTCAGTTCAATCATTTCGTTCGGGTCTAAATTGTGAGATTAAGCTACCACAGGATGACATCTTGCTTCCTCGGCAACGATCGCATTTCTACCATTTGTCAACTGCCGCAGTTGATAAATGGTAGAAATGCGGTCGTTGCCCTATGACAATAATAGTTTCGCTACAAGCAACAGTAGAATCCGATTGAGGTCGAATTTGAGGGTCTACACATCATGATAGCACAGCTCTATAATTTTGCCGTCATTAATACACCAGATCATTCATTCATTCAATACGAAGATTTATATAGCGCCCTTTCAAGGCTGCTACTCAGGAGCGCTCCCGACACCGGCTCCGCTAAAAAGAACAGTTTTAAGGCGAATATAAAAGGAATCTGAGTGGACCCTTGGCGAGATAACTCCACCACTGTCTGGACTTTGACAGTGCCAGTCCCAAGCCTGGAGAAAGGAGGAGGGCGACACCAAATCATCTTCGATATGGAACTGTATCGATAAAAAATCAACAACACAACCCTTGGCGACAACCGCAACGCCAACGGAAGCGTGTTCCAGAGCGAGGGGAAAACCACTGAGAAGCACGATTCTGTTTGGTAGTTGTAAGGGCAAATGGGACAATGAGCATACCTCGCTCAGTAGAGCGGAGAGACCAGCGATCAGGTACACTCAAAGTAGAGTAACAGAGATAGCGAAGATAGGCAGAGGCGAGACCTAGCAAGGACCGCCATACTCAAGAGATGATACCGTATGAGATTCGCTGTTGGAGGGGGAGCCAGTGGAGCACATCAGGTCAACACTGGGATTGGATTGCAATTAGAAAACATCACAATAATTAAGCAAGTGTAAAATATGATTTTCGTTGCATTTGCAGATAACATCGAACTTACCAATTCAACCGTATCGCCCTTCAACTCATAGATCAGGGTGGCTTCGAAGTCCGTTCCTTTCTGGTGAAGTTGAAGCTTAGTGTCGCCATCAAAGGTCACCGTGCCCTTCAAAAGACATCAGTAACATAACTCAAGTTCAGTAATTTAAGCAATCACAATACTTTTAAGACATTCAAAGCATTTACTTAGTCCATTTAAATTCAGAGGTCCTCAAAATCAATCTAGGACGATAACCAATATACAAAGCAAGACTATATCATATCAATGTATTGAGGCGGCTTTATAAATTTCACACCATACATCCTTCCACCACTATTATCTTATTTCTAGCAACTGAACCTTGTATGGTCTGCCATCTGGACCATTGACATCTGTTGTGACTCCGATAGGAATTGAAGCCTCTCGTATCTTTACTCCGTTGACGTAAGCGGTCCGGAAGACAGTTTTACCAGGCAGGTCCACCTTAAAGTCCTCAACGTAGGCGTCAGGGTTTGTCTTGCTGCTTTTTATTATCTCACGCAGCTTCTCCTTGTGAGCGTCCGGAGTTTCTGCATTAATAACGCAACAAATTCTAGAATGAAATGAGTGAAATATTTGAAACCACACGCAATTTTGAAAACTTTGAGTTTCCTAAAAGGGCAATTTATGGTAAAATTGTGTAAAATATGTCAGATTTGGTAATGTGGGTAAGGGAATTTAAACAGTCAAAAGAAAGAATAATAGTATATTAATGAAATTGTGTGTATCTAGTTTAGGCCTACTTCATTGACCCTGGTGCAATTCAACTCCTCGTGTTCACATCTACCTTGCTGAGAGTATCTTCAAGTCTTAACCCAAAACTTGTATTTTCCAATAACTACGTGGTTCGTTAAAATTTCATGTTGCCCGGCAGTAATGTGCACACCAAAACTTTTATTTCGCTTTATTGTGCTGAAGCTATTGTCAGCAAAGCTGAGCTGATACAAGACAATTAAGGTGAGACAAAGTTATAGGAGCTAATGTAGGCTCGGGCATTATTTCTTGTTTGCTACATACGCCTGTGAACATGAGTCCTAAAAGACCTGGACTCAAGAGTCGGCGGAAATTCATAATGCAGCGAAATACTATAAACGCAAAGTTAGAAAAGGATAGCCTTTGTTTGTATGGCAAATGTTATGACAACGACTCCTAGCTTCAGACTTAGACTTAGACTTGGATTTGAATCTTGAAGACAGAGATAGAATGCGAACTCCAGGTCAGTCTGAAACCGTACTTAGAGAAGAAGACGGTTGAGTTGCTTAAAATCGTAGCTGACGAGTTTGCTTCACATCATCATTGTGCAAGGCAGTTACATATTAATTTACGCATTAATTCGCTGCGTCTGTGACATAAGGCCAATATAGTTTGTCGATCCATTGTGCTAATGTGAAAATGTATGCACCTACTCAAGAAATTCAAAACCCCCAAAAAGAATAGAAAGTACGGTAAAGAATGTAACAGACTGGACAGGAAACCAATCAGAAGATTTAGCGTAGAACAGAATACAAACAATTGATCGTGATTATGTCAAAATATGATCAGAATGAGGTGCATACTAATCTGATTGTGAAAAGCCTCGAGGTTTGAGTAATTCACAAATCTCCATTTCCCGTTGAACCCCGACATCTCTAAGATCTTGTAGATTCAGTAAACGCTATCAAGGTCCACAATTTGACAATATATGTTCCCACTGAAGAGATCCGGTGACTGGCTATTTATATATAATCTGCAAGAGACATCTTTTAGAAACGTCTTTGTTAGTCCTGTGATTTATCACCCAGGTCCAAAGTGCTGCTGCTTCCTAAAAGAAATTGAATGCTATTGTATAGCAGATTCTTGCATATACTGTGTTCCAGACTTAGGCCAACTGCAACTCGCATTTATAGACGACAAATTGAAACAGGTCTGCAAACCGTGATTTAAAGTAACATAGTACGGTGTAACAATGCAAAACGCTGCATAGCATGTGTTAACGTGTAACATAACATGCAATTTTACATACCTTGTCGTAGCATAAAAATTATAAACAGAGGTTATTGAACATAAGATGTTATAACATAACATAGAGCAACATTGCTCAACATTACACCATGCAGAATAATATATTGATTTAAATCGCAATCGAAAATATTAAGCATAGGACACGAGCTATCAAACTTTTTGAAATTTCAACCCTGTCTGCGCCTCTGAGGCACTGAATTGAAATGAGTGCACAGACTTTTGGAAATTCGGGTGACACGCATGAGAAGACAGTGACCTCTTGTCCTGACATGGTCATTCGAGGCTAAGCATTTTGAAGTAACACTCCATTCCTATGCTTGCGTTAGATGATGCTTTTCTCCTGTTATAGGCAGTTCATAGTAGGACTCGTTGCCCTGCTGTTGGATCTTTCGACTTGTACTGCTAAGCACATCTCATGGAGCCCAGGCATCTGGTAAATGACTTAAAATTACCAGGTTGGTAAACTTCGGGCCATCTCCGAAACAAGCGACTCTCCCGTTATGACCTTTGAGATGTAACACAATGGACCTTAACCGTTTCGCTGTTCCAGATTGCTGTGCAGTTTAACAATTAGCCAAAAATAAAGATTGTGCGGTTCTAACGTTGCGGTTAATATATTTGCGCTGCATCAGGAATATTCGTCAACTCTAGGTTCACTTCGCTTAAGACATCTAATTATTATAATGATACCTTGCTTCATCCCACCTGTCATCACTACATACAGTAGCCTATAGAATATGGACGACTGTTTTTACTCATCAAGTTTGCACGTTGCGTTTATTTTACGTAATTACTTGATTAATTTTGTTAATCTGCTTGTTTCTGTTGAATGCGATGAATATTCATTATAGTAATTTATTTTGTACATATATTTTTCTATTCGTGAGTTTAGTTAGCTATTTGTACCTGTGTTAAGTTATTCATTCCTTGAGCTCATTATTGTGTCGATGCATCGATTTTGCTTTAAAATACCGAACACATTTTGCATAGCATCGGTTGTAATATTATTGGTAGAGGACTATTTCAGTACCCAATATGGTTCGCTATGTTAAATGTTACCGTATTCGTTATCGTAGCCTACTTGACTGACATCTGACTCATCTGACCTATTCTGGATTAGATCAATTTCTTTAAAAATGCCATCAGTCGTTTTCAATGTCTGTTAACTTCCGTAGTCTCACTTCATTGACAGACTAAGAAATTTACGTGGTGCCTAATATTTATAGCAGCCTCTTCAGCATCTCTGCTTCTTATTTTCTCCAAATTCAGCAGCGCCTCTGTGTGTATGTATGTATGTATGTAAGTATGTATGTATTTATGTATGTCTGTGTGTATGTATGTATGTATGTATGTAAGTATGTATGTATGTATGTATGTATGTCTGCGTGCATGTATGTATGTATGTGTGTGTATATATGTATGTATGCATGTATGTTTTGTATGTATGCATGTATGTAGCTATCGGCTAATGGCTTACGCAACTCTTCTCAGCTTGTTTCCACTTCATATTTCATTTTAAATGCCATGTAAGCGCGGTCTGGTTTTTCGGGAGCTTCCTAGGATTAGGGAGATTCAATTCCAGCTCAATAAAGTCAAATCGCCCACAAATTTGACTCAGTAGTATTAGACGTTGTTTCAGTCGAACGATACTGTGTAAATATAGGGCCTACGCCTAACGATCATTTGTGTCGCCCTCCTTCTTCATCTAGTATTGGGACTAGCGCTGTCAGAAAGTCAACGCACGAACAGTGGCGGATACCGACTCAGTGACTTTTCGTGTTACTTTTACACATTTAAAAAACTTACGATAGTTGCGTTTCGACATGTTTGGCGAATTGAGTACCTCTGCGTAGTGGTCTAAATAAAACATGGGCGCTATATAAACTCCGATTGATTTATCTATGAATGAGCGTAGAATTTGCGCAATATTTTGTGTCTTGATAGATGGCGCGCTACGATATCCGTCACTTAATGTATGGCGTAGTATTGTCTCCTCTGGTTGATTAAAATAGAACGAATTTCCTAATCATGGCGTTTGATGTTTAACTCAGCGCCAGACTAAAACGCATCCACTAATATTTTGCTGCTGGTTAGTAGCTAGCTACTCGATACTTAAATGGCTACGTGAATAGTTACCAAGGCTATTGATAGGCCTATGTTATAAGCTACGGTTCTTGAACTTCTTGTTGAGAAGACTAATGTTGCAACACACAAAATTATATAGCCTATATAATTATGTTTGCAACAGATCTCTTAAGTTTAATATGGCGGATCTTAAATAGGCCTTCTCCTAAATGTGCTGTAGCTAAAACCACGTCCTATAACAGATCTAAACACATTTAGTATGTGTGACCTACATTCGCTAGTAATGTGATCTTCAATAAAGCGCCGGTGAATAAGCTGGTCTTCCTGACGTGGCCTTTGTAGGCGCTGAGAAACTTTCTAAGATATACATTACATTACAATCTTACACTGTAGGAGTGTGTGTGTATTGACACAATACTGTTGACGTTTCTAAGCGACCTCCTCTCCTGACACTCATAACCAAACGTCGTCTTGTCAACTGTATCTATGACTACTTAATCGATTAACAAGTTTTGTGTTGGTGCCATACATTAGTTCAGCGTTCGCTAAGTTGCTTTAGCCCTTGAGAAAGTTGTTTCGTATCAGACGATAGCATATTTCAAGGATTTTCATCTCGGCCTAGCACGAATGGTAGACATGCAAGGGTACCTTAAATAGCGTGGCATTTCTTGAAACTGGCAGTGGAGTAATTTCTGTGACCTTTATCGTGATCTCAAAACTTCTAAGGTGCCACTCGAAAACCCAACCGTGTGCCACTAGCTTTGACCCGAGAAAGCCGCTGAAGAAACATCAGTATACTAACATAATTATAGGCCTTACCGGATGTTGACATAGGTAGGAGCCCTTGCTTCTAAGAGACTGTTCACTAGAGTAGCGCAAGAGTAGTAGAGTTAAGCATTGTGTAGTAGAGTTAAGTGAATTGTCGTTAAATGTAGTTTAGTGCAATTTAGTCAACAATAGAGTCAAATGAAGTGTGCTATCGAAGTAGTGTGCGCGGTCAAGCAGTGTAACTGTTGCAGGACAATTTCGCTGGATTTCTCATCGTCAAACGACAACTTTGTTGCAGATAGCAAGGCTTAAGGTCCACTCGTCTGTTCGTAGCTCGGCCTCAAGGAATTGTTCAGCTGAATAGGCCAAATATGAGTTCAACGATAACGGCTGTCGTGGAAGATAAAACTAAGGTTCCAAACATTGAACAAATCTCTTCGTTGATTAAGACAATGGTCAGAATCATTGTCCTACTTCTTTGAAATCCTAATGGGGACTCGGATAGCTTCACGTGTTTAGAAAGTCGATCTTTTGAAACAAATCATGAGTCACTCTCGATTGATAACAGAACCAGACTGACTGGTAACAATTTGTACAAATAGTTATAGACCAATGTCGTGATTTCAAGTGTGTTCTTTCGAAGCCCAGATATTCACTTCGTTCTGATTCGTCGTTAGGCGTCTGATGAACTTTGCTCTGACCTAATCAGATGTTCGGCTTGTGTGAAATCGACTTTAAACTTAGTGGGTTAAGATGAAAAGTCATGCTTTATGAACCTCTGCTACCAAGTGTAAGGTAGCTACATCGAGAAAAACTTGATCATTACACCAATGAATCGAGCTCCAGAACGCTTGATCTTCCCATTCATGCATATGATGATGTTCCCAGACTATACCATAATATGCATGAATGAGGTCTCATGCAAAGCACTGTATATACATGACGGAGAATTTTACAGAAGCGCTATTTCCTATAGACAAAAAATAAATTCCTTTTATTTGTGCAATCTGAAAGTCAGCATCTCCGCTTGGAGGAAATGGAATTCAGCTTATTCTGTCATCCCATACTACGGACCCAATGTCATTTTTTGTTGATTTTTTATGATTAATCTAGGCTGTTATTATTATTATTATTATTATTATTATTATTATTATTATTATTATTATTATTATTATTATATTTCTTACACTTACTATTACAAATAATTAGCGTATTCTGTATATATAGGAGTAATCTTTCACAAATAAATATTGCGCTCTAAACTGCTAAATCGTAATAGAATCAACATCATGCACTATTACTATGATGGGCCCTAATAAAAATATTTATAATAGTAGGCCTAAAGAGTAGGCCTAGGCCTAATAGTTGACACTTTTCATTTTGTTGTCTTCTTTTATATCCTGGAAGATCATTATAGCTTCCTCGGGTTAAAAAGTAAGTGACAGCAATATGGATCATTATCACCATTATCATTACAGCATCAATCTACTTGAGCTTTAAAATAAAAAAGTAGGCCTAACTCACTAAAACTTATCATAAACATAACAATTCCGGTAGTAATGATAATTATTTTTATTAATGACACTCAGGAATAAAAATTGTGATCGGCATTGTGGATGGGTGATTACATATTAGGCCTAAAATCACCCAACATTTAAAAAAGTCATTTAACTCGTTTGTTTGCATCTTTATTGCCACGAAGGCAAAAGAAGCTTATGACAAACCAAAACGGTCATAAAATGCTATGCTGTCGTGTAGAATACGATATTTGACTCATGCAGCGCATTTGTTTAACCTCGTTTGTAGGTTTGCGTTCCGGTGACTGAACCAGATGTTAGAGTCTGCAGAAAAAATATCAGTCAATTGTGATTTTAGCGCAGAATACATGTATGCAAAATGCTTTCAATAGACGATCAATTACAAGCACAGGTAGCGCATTAATAATTAGTAATTAAACTCAACACGTTTCAGCTATAAATAAGGCAGTACGTATTTATATGAAGAATTCATACAGCGTTTGCAGTAATCGTGAACTAGACATTTCTACAGCACCCACAAAAGTGAAGTTGTGGCTTATTCACGGGCCCAGTATATATAGGAAGAATTCATAGAACATTTGTAATAAGTAAATGTAGGCGTTGATGTGTTGATACAGCATGATTTTGGAATGACAAATACAATTAATAAAACGTAAGGCATTTGCAATAAATGCAAGACTACTATAAAAAAGTCCACCTATTCCAATAAATTGTGACTATGCAGTACAACGACAAATGTTAGTCATTGGTGCGACAGTTTGTGAGTGGGATATTCTTGGTTGATGACTTGAAGAGTTATTCAAGTTTCTGTCCCATAAGAGATTAGATTAGATTACTTTATAAGATACATGTTGACTAGATCTAATACGATTATTACTATTGATTACTTCGGACTTACCACTTCAAGTGTATCGCCAATCAACTCAAAAACTTGGGTCGCTTCGAACTCTAATCCTTTCTGGTGAAATCTAAACTTTGTATCTCCCTCGAAAGTCAGCGTACCCTTCAGAAAGCAACATATGAACTTGAAATCAGTATCTTACAGACCAGATTATATTCAACTCATTAAACGCCAGCACATCTCCAGGTACAATGTATAGCAACGTTAGTTTAGAATTAAGACTTAATCAAGGTTGAGCTATTTTAGCCAAGATCTCTCGCGCTTACCCAATTCGTCTTTTAGTTCTCAACTGTTTCAACATTGCTAGCTACGACGTAGTCATTATGAAATCATTTCTAACGTAAATCGTTAACTTAGTATGAAAGCGTATGAAATATTCCCATACTAGTTTTTCAAAACTCATTCTAACTTCATGTATCACGACTACTTGATGTTTATTTGCGCCAAAATATGGATCTGACCAGCGGAACATCTGGCCAAATTTCGCAGCGACAAGAATGTTTAGCCTACTATGTTGGATGTTAAGCTGTTTTGCTTAGAAATACCTCATGGATGCATGTCGTTCAAGTCCACTTAAGTTATGCTTACCGATTCAGCAAAATAACATTTGTTCTTAATTGCTACCAATGGGCAGGTTAGACGCCAGCAGCAATTCTGATCCAGATATGAGACTCTAAGAGCATCAATTGACGAGGGGAGCAATTGACGGGGGATCAAAATACGTAGAGCCATTTTAATCAATATTTCACACTATGATATTAAAGTATAGACCTACATTCATCAGCCAATATCAAAGTTTTCTGCCCCTACATATTCACAAATTTCACCTTGTATGTTCTGCCATCTGCAGCATTTATATCCGTTGTGGATCCGATCGGAATTTTCGCCTCTCGCGTCTTCTCTCCGTTGACATAAACTGTCCGTAAGACGGTTTTACCAGGCAGATCCACTTTCAAGTCTTCAACGTAAGCATCTTGATCAGCCATGCTACCCTTTATGATAGTACGAAGCTTCTCCTTGTAAGCGTCAGGAGTTTCTACATTTACGCAACAGATACAGCGAAAATTTGCATTAAATCTCTGTAATGAGCAAGTATACTTTGCAATTAATAAAATGTGTTTAAGGTTTCTTCAGAAGTTTATATAAGGTAAGGTTGGTTCAGACATTCAAGAAACAGCAAACAAAAACAAGTGCAGCTACCGGAATATGTGCTGCTTCTGGTGTACTCATATTTCAATGATTAATTTAGTTAGTTAGACAGTTAACGTTATGCCCCTTCTTCGATTGGCTATTCATACATTGCTGTTATAAATACCAATTTAAGAAATTATACTACAAAGTAGAATAGAATGAACCAGAATGGATTTTTATAAAAAGCGACTTAGAATTGAACAGAATGGAATACAATGCAATAGTATGGAAAACAATTGAATAGAAATACAATTAGGCTACGTGGATAATATAGCATTATACTATGTAGTAAGATTGTACATACTGATCTGGTCATGATAAGCCACGAGATTTTTATGATCAACCATTTTCCATCTTCCGTTGAATCCCGCCATCTTTCAGATCTTGTTTTTCGGCAACCGCGATAATGATCCACTATTCTACAAAGATGCCCCAACTGAAGAGAACCAACGACTGGATATTTATAGAATTTCTTCTGGTCTTCTTTTAGAAAGGGCTTTGTTTGCCCTGGTAAGATTTATCACCCAGGTTCAAAGTGCTCCTGTTTGCTCTCGAAGAATATCTCACGTTAGTTCAAGGTTTTGATATAATAACATAACAATTCTTGAATTATTGCAACTGGCAAATGTAGTTACAAAATTTGTTTTTTAAATAAAACGGGCCATTACATGGCACAATAGTAGGCCTACAATTATACACATAATTAGCAACGTATCGTGATGTAACGTAACAGATCTGTAACATGAAAACATTACAGATGTAACATAGCAGAATATATGTACATGTATAGTATTACATGAAGCAGCATTCTTTAACATATAATGAAAGAAAACGCAATACGCCATAACATGATCTGCAGCATAGAGCAATAGAGCGTAAAAAATGCAACATGATACAACAGAATATTTACTGAAATAACAGTTGCTCTCGGGCTGTTGCCAATGGTCAAATTATTTTAATAAAATGTCCATAAACTCAACCCATTGGAATATCTTCGAATGAAACATCCGTTCACAGTCTGTTTAAGTTTAATGGTTTGCTGCTAAGCTGTCAACTGATTGTTCGGGGTCCAAAATCCCTGCCTGAGCTCATTTTTATTTCTAGAGTTCAGCTCCATTTGATCCTACATATAACCGTATGTGGTAAACTGCGGCAGCAAAGGCGAGAACCGTCATGCATCGAGGCTGTTCAAAATGAAATCGTAAATATTTAATAGGCCTAGTCTTCAATGAGAGCTCTTCAACGCAGTGAATGTCTCGTGATTGGAATTTTCCAACTGATGAACAATTTTCCCGTAATCGAAAGATGGCGTACATGTACGTTGTTAGTCTCCGAGAGAGCGTCCTGGTCATTTGGTTATACATGATGTCCAGTCAATGTTGCGGACACGCTCTTGCACTCTCGTGAGATGACATTGCCACTGCGCCCGTATAGGCTTACTGCTAATTATATCTCTTTTAAATGACTCGATTTTATCAAGATGGTGGACTTAGATTTGGACATATCACAGGCGTTAACGAAAGACTCCTATACGACATTGGAGAGACGATGGAAATATGCCAACTGCTCTATTGTCAGTTCCAGCAATATTTGCGTAATAATAGTAATTATAATAATAAATAAAATATATAAAATAATAAATAAAAATAATAATAATAGTACTAAAGCAATGCAGGCCTACAAGTGATTATAACCATTATAATTATTATTTTTGCTATTTTTATTAAATTATTAGAAAATTGAAACATCTCTTTTCAATAGTATAGATATGTGTGAACAATTGGAACTGAATACCACATTATCACAATATGTGAATCCCACTTAAACATGCACGATTGATAAAATATAACCGCATAGATAAATTAAGCCTTGTTGTCTAAATATATTATTTTTTCAGAGTGGTCCGTATATATCCAGCTTTAGTTAAAGATGGATCATGTGATAAAATTGAAGCACATTTTGAGAACAATTGTCTGTTACAGATCGACCTTTCAGTCACTTTGGCACTCAGCCAGCGTTTGTACTTCATGCAGGCTCTATAGCCATAACAACTGCCGGCGACATAGCATGACGGAAGGAGTCTAGCTTTTGACCAGTCTTATCTTGCTTTCGAGACTTTAATACTTGGAATTCAATAATCAAAAGATTAGTCAGAAATCTAAGCTCATCGAATGTGCTGCATCGACGAGTGTGAATGCTTTTGATTGTAAAATCTCTTAAATGAATGATCAAAAATAACCATCGGCTGAGTGATTAGTGGATTTAACTTAATCTTTAATTGATGAAGGATCGATTCATTGGTTTACCGTATGTGTTGCATGTATATATTATTTAGTATTTACATATTAATGATATATTTCGCTAACCAATGACTTTTCTATCATCAATTACTGAGTCTTCTTTGTTACCTAGTGAAGATTTATTTGTTAATTTACTGTTTTATTATTGTGGTTGATTTCGAGTGGCACAATAGAAGTATTCCATTACAATTACAATAATAATTGAGTGTTCTGTCAATTCTATATTTAATTTCAGATACCCAATAAACACGGTATTTTCGGCTGATAATATCATTATTCGAGAAATTGGCGTGTATGTTGCTCGATAGATGGCGTACGACTATGTTTCACTTGCTAGATGGCGTACAAATCCCGTCATTAGTGTTCACTGATGAACAATTTTCCCGTAATCGAAAGATGGCGTACATGTACGTTGTTAGTCTCCGAGAGAGCGTCCTGGTCATTTGGTTATACATGATGTCCAGTCAATGTTGCGGACACGCTCTTGCACTCTCGTGAGATGACAATGCTACTCATTTCTTAGAGCCATTGAATCCCGTTACTGTTACAACAGACATTATATATATATATATATATATATATATATAGAAACACACCTACATTTGGACATACATGCATATGCGCAAGCAAACACACAAACACACAGACAAACATGAGGACGCATTTATGCATAAATGTAAGGGTACATTATATAGGTCACAGGGTCATGCGCGTTCACGAAGGTAATGATCTCTGCATGTTTGATGAAGCAACGAATAACAAATGAGGCAATCAATAATAGCAGACATGGTATATTCTGTTCCGTCTGAATGGTCTTGTTTCTATGCATGGGTAATCATCTGTGTCTTCTTTACATGAAATTCGTCCCAAGAAAATCAATCGTAAACGAAACTGTGATTCTCAGCCACCGTGCATTCAAGCATTTATCCTTTGTAGACATATAGTTATAATTCATTCAGAACATTTGTATAGCGCCCTCGCTATTGTATGTTGGAGAAATGCCTAGTGCATTATTTATCCCTGGTGGCCGTTCAATTAGTTGTTGCTCTATACTGAGAGTGACTCATTTCCGTTCAAGTATAGCCTATTCAAACCCTAAGTAAAATTCATTGGATGTTTCACTTTTTAATATGAGTAAGAATTGATCTATTTTATCATAGTAGGTCTAAGGTCAGGGTCACTATTAACTGACATATTCTAAATGAAGGGAAACAATGGATTTATACAAATGTGTGTGCTCAATAACTTTTATCGAACCACACAAGCGACGTGAAATATTTAAAACATATGATTTAACATCACACTTAATTAAACAAGAAACGCGACGACAATAAATAAACGTTAGTTGAATGATCCTTGATTGTTGTAACACAATTGTTTAGGGTGGTAAAAGCCCTTTCTTTGGTCCGCAGACGGTTAAATAATATTCATTTCTGAAGGATTTGTAGAAATGTAGACTATAAAATAAAAGTTGAAGGTTTAACTGTTTATTACATGAGGCCCGTGAGCCAAACGCATTTATTACACAGGCAACGGCAATTGACATTGGACAGTGTCTAAGGCTTGCTATGTTCTTAGACACTTGATATAGCGATATATTTCAGCACATCGGAAACTCTGTCCTGAAGCTTATCTTTATATTTTAACATAATATCGTCAATGACTTTTTCCTTGTCGTATCCGTCACATTGATCTTTTTCGAAGGGACATACAGATCGATAATGGTGATTAAGAGCCACTGCCGTATCAACGTCAACACTTGGAGACTTTGAGACTGAAAACAGTATCCAACAGTAATGATTGAAGACAGATAAACATTGACGTGGATCAATAAATGACTTTGTTCCAAAGAGATATTCTGAAGGTGGAGCACGATGTCTAAGACGCAAGGTGCTCAAGACTTTCGGTTGAGTCTCGTCTTCTGGAAAGAACTTGAAGAAATATGCATTCCTGAATGAGTATGTATGATGCGAATGTGACCGATTTTCTGAACGGTCAATGTACTCAATCATATCGAGATAATTGCTGTAAATTCTTGGAACAATGATTTCATCAAAGTCAACAACCACAATGAAGCGATGAGTGTACATATTACGCATCATACAGTCGTTGAGAGAAGCTGGACTGCTCAGTCTTACTCCTTCAATGGAGTAATCTTCAACGGCTGGGGGCATCTGATGCAATTCAAGGATGCCCTTCCGGCGATAATAATCAAACACTTGATCCAATCGACTATCAATTGAACCATTATAGACATCGACACGTGTAATTCCAAACATCGAATAGGCTTCCATCCATTCCACTATAAGTTCTGGTGGGAAATATCCAAAGTTAACTTCCAGACAAGCTCCGAAATTATGCTTCCATACATCGGATTTTGCAAGATGAGTTATTTCCAGCAATACTGTAGAATTTGCACAAAGTCTGGTTGCAATTGAAATATGCGTTGGAGTGAAATTAGAACTGGTTAGCTTACACGAGAAGAGGTTTTGGCTGTAAATGTCTCCATTTTTAATTGGTTGATCGCTACCTGTTCTGATAATTTCAGCCTCAGTGACGAATGGTGTTTCTGTTTGAGAATACCACACATAACACCAAAGAGGTTTATCTGATAATCGACGAACACCGAGTATTCGTAACCACGGAAGTACTCCAACTATTGGTCTGTCGTCGTAGAAAGCAGAATAGACAGCGATGTCTTCCTGACCGTCTTGTTGCACTTGCCAATATGTGTGTCGATATTGTATCGCTGAAGCCTTTGGTGTTCGCATATCCTGGCATTTATTGGAATCTAAGAAGATGTCGCTGGTTGACTGTACACTAGTGAGGCTTTGTATGTGGTTAGGCTGTTTCTCTTTACTTAGTCGAATACTGTTGCCTTCTGTAGACTCTGTGCAGATGTAGTTGTATTTTGAAATGCCATAGTACACTGGCACCGAGATCCCAATGAAGAAGCAGGTTACGAAACAATATTGTATCCTTCTAAAACGCAACACCCCGAAACAGTAATTAGGACCAAAAAAACTTTGCTTTGTGCTTGTAACAGTGCCTTGCCTATGCAGCGCGATCTTTTTTCCATTCTTATAATTATAACACTTATTTAAAGTTAAGTGCATGATTTACTTTTGGCTTCTAGTTTATAAATATTGCTTGAATATTTTATTTCATTATATATTTTTATCTGATGATTTCAATATACAAATGGATAAGAATTGAATCGATGAGACTTTAAGTGATATTGTGGAATAATAATAAAAAAACATTTATCCGATGGATATAATTATCCAGTTGAATTTCTCGCCGAAGCACAGAAGTTGTGAGCACGATGATCATCTAGAATTTTGAGTTAGCGATCCAACAAAGATAAATCGCGAGAACCAGATTTTTCACGCTAATCTATTGTAATGTTCGTAAACAATAAAAGCAGTTTTATTTTAGCCCTAATTGATACCAATGCAGCGGCAAAACGCAATGATTTTAATGGACAATGTTCTTAAAATTTCGGAACAACAGCCATCGTGAATATTCTCATCTAGTGCAGGGTATAGCGAAATTCAAAGTATTCAGGCCTAATGGTCAGGTGTAAAGGACGAACAATGAGAAGAGAATGATTGAAATACGCCACCTTGTAAACAGTAAGACAATTTTCTGTAAGAAAGAAACTTCTCTGGTCTACTGTAACAGTGAATGATTCATGACATAGAAGTGAGTTTTGAGGCAATATCTTAAGTGGCATGATCCTCTCTGGAGGGCTGCAGTTTCCACAACATGCAGTCAATCATCTCTATTCTGGACTCGTCTTCTGGTCGTGTGCAATTCTAAGTTCTGAGGGTTCAGATCAGGTAGATATCTGCTGGAACTTGCCTTTTGGTTAGTAAGTCCGGAAGACCGAATCTCCTGTGTCTGACCCAACAAATGCTGCGCCTCGTTGAATGTGTGGACTGGAATGAAAGCTTTGTCTGAAACGAGGACGGATGTTGGTCAAGCGAAAGCGGTCGACCATGGCTGCTGAAATAGATTGCGCAATTAATAAATTGACATCCTTGGAAAAATGTTACGCAATTGATTCGGCCTACTTACCGTTGCATACCCTAAAAGTAGTTGTATGGACTATGGAGTCACAGTCATAAAATAATGAAAGATCTGTCGCAAAGCACAATAGTAGCCCCACACTCCATAAAGTCCAATTGAAGGCCTGATTTTACTTCAGTTTGTATGTTACCTAACTTATGAATATTGGCTTTCGAACGGCATGCCCTCGTACGCCAATGCTAAGAATAGGAGCTACAACAACTGTTCTACTGCGACTCTTCTTCCTGCTCCTCTTTATTCTTCTTTTCTGCGTCTTCTTTTCCCTCTTATAGTACTGCTGATGCTGATGCTGCTGATAATATTAGACCGCCACCACTACTACTACTACTTCCCACTACTCCACCTACTGCTATTACCACTACTACCCCCACCACCACCCCTACTTCCCCAACAACTACTACAGCAATTACTACTACAACTACTACTACCTACTACCTTTCGTCGTTCTTATAAATAAACACTGTCTGTTTCGTTAAGCGAGAGGTCGAATTTTACGGAGTCAATGTCGTTTCACAGTTGCTGTAGGCCTATGACAGGTACGGTAA
>OY365806.1:3253506-3276257 GCA_959347315.1 Bimastos eiseni
GGGATTAGAACATTAATAGGAATAAGAGAATGTAGTCTGCAATGGCCCTACTCGTCGGTCTCACAAATGGCGAAAGAGCCTTTGAATGCTATTGCGTTAAAGCGCTGTATGGTGAGCAAGAGACGTTGGAATAGGTATGTCGTCTCCTGCTTTATCAAAGACGCGGCGGTCAGTCGACGCCCTAAATCCGTCAAGAACTCCAGGCCCTCGATGTTAATAGGCCCAAGAGTTTCGAAGGCCACGGGGATAAAGATTTGTGTGATGACAAGCTCGACGTATTTCTCAGTTTTTCACGCTGCTGATCTCTCTGCTGCTGCTGCTGCGGACTTCTGGGACGTCTCCTTTGCCAGCGTGTCCGAGACAGTCGCGCCCCAGACCAGGCTGCGACCCGCGCGCCATCGGGTGTAGGTGAGTCCAGCCGGTCTTTTTCCGTCCGTTCTCAGCAGGCCATGGGCTCCTTGGTCGCGGGGATTCTGCCCAGATCAGACTTCTGCATAAGATGTCATTGATGGCCGCTTGTCTAGGCCAACGTCCAGGGCCTAGACCGCAGGAAAGTCTGTGGTGTTCGGTTCTGTCCACCAAAGCTCCGCAAGGGCAGCTGTGTGGCCCGCGGAGATGGGTGCCTAGTCTTAGACCCACAACCACCCTGATCGTTTCGTCGCTGAGTCTGAGCCCACAGTTGGTAATAGGCAGGGCCAGGAGCCAATCTCCATCAGGTGTGGCAGATGCTCTGAGTATCGCCTGCTTATGGAGATCAGGCATCCTGGTGCAGAGATCTTTGGGTGGCCACTGGTGGTTTATGTGACCCCGGACATGGATTGTCACTGTGTCCGTTCCTGTGGTGCAAATTCCATTCTGAGAAACATGTCCCACAAACTCCCGGTTTCAGTCGAGGGTTGTTCGCAGCTATAGACCGACATTAATGGTGAGAGTTTAAGGGTCCAGCTTGTCTCAAGCAACCGCGATTCAACGATAACTGGGTCAGATGGCGTTTCTAGCTAATGGCTGGCGTCTCGTTCTTTGGTAAGGCAGCGATATCGATCTCACTATCAGCTGTATAAAATTATATGGCCAAATATCTATTATTATTATTGTTATTATTATTATTATTATTATTACTATTATTATCGTTATTTTTATTGTCATTGTTATCATCATCGTCAAGTTTGGCGCAAGTCTAAATATCGTAATCGATCAAAGTATTACTCACATCGCGTATCGTGAATAAGCCTAACTGTTTTCTGTACCCGTTATGTGAACATCGTTAACTTGTAATAAAACTATAATAAATCAATTCTTATGTTCATCCAAATTAGAGCAATTACCAGTTTAGTTATAGGCACGAATGAGCAACCAATGTTACCATGAAACAATAACCATGAGTCTGTAGTCACAATGAAACAGTAACCTATGTTTCCAATGAAACAGTAACCTATGCTTCCAATGAAACAGTAACCTATGTTTCCAATGAAACAGTAACCGATGTTTCCAATGAAACAGTAACCTATGCTTCCAATGAAACAGTAACCTATGTTTCCAATGAAACAGTAACCTATGCTTCCATGACACAGCAACCCGTGTTGCAACATAAGACAAACTCATGTTAATACGAACAGCAACCACACATTTCAGCTGAGTAACATACCTGTATGGCATAATAACACGAGAGAAGACCAGCTCTAACAAAGCGAGCGCTCAATATCAGAGCCTAAGCCTCGCGTTTCCAGGAGGCAAATGCTGTCAAACATGGATCACGTCCAAACAGCTTGTAAACACAGATATTGGTCTGGCTTGATTGCGAATAGCTTGTTACCCTGGCTGAAGCAATGATCGTTGTGCTTAACTATCCGATGCGCTGTAGGCCAATTGCACCAAGCAACAGTTTCGTATCGAATTTTGAGTGTGTGCAAAGCGCTTCTTCCCGTAGTAGCTATTTAGGTTCGCTCAGGGCAGCGCTTCTGAAAAGCTACTGCTGTAAGAACGTCTTCAGGCAACCAAAGGTGAAACTAGTGCGCCATGTGTGTGTGGAGGTTATTAAACATATTGATTCTCTATTTAAACGTGAGTTTTAATTGTCAACAATTCTGCTGTTATACGATAGACTTGTATGCAACTGACCGTCTGTCTGTATGGCTGTTTTTAATTATCTTGCGCGAAAATAAAGTAGTGTTCAGAAAGCCGGTTGTGGGACACATGCAAATGAGTATGAATATTAAAATTTTAATTTTTTCTTTCAAATTTCGATCTTGTAGTTTGGGGCAGGCTTGTATTCGTTATTTACTAACTCATGCAACTGTTGAATGCATGCGTACTGAGTAAAATGTACATCGCGTGACATGTTTATTATTCAGGTCTTGGCACAATGTCATTTGTCTAGTTATACAAGAAACGTTGTCTGTGCTTACAAAGGTCAATGATAAGATGCCAGATGGTCAGTTCAAAGGTCAACTAGCGAAGGCAATAGGCTGTTATGGTTAGCCCCATTGACTATAGTTATTGTTTAGTCAATGATCATGCATTTAAAAAACAAAACATTTCCTCGCCTGGTTTAGCGCAATCCCTAAACTCCAATAGTGTTACCCGACGATTGCAAGATCGAAAAGCCTCGGCTATAACCGAAAGCTCGATGCCGCAACAGTAACATTTGAAGCTGTCGGAAAACATTTCCTTTTAGATGTAGAAGATTCATGTCTCGCTAAGCACCGCAGAGATCCTGTAATGAAGTGTATACGTATACTTTATACGTTAGCATGATATTATCCAAAGCTACTTCTTTGTCGTAATCCACACACTTGACTTTGTCGAATGGACACTTGGATCGATAGTGACGACTGAGAGCAACTGATGTATCAACGTCCAAGCTCAGAGAACCAGAATTTGGGAATTGAACCCAACAATAGTGATTGAAGACAGATAAACACTGACGTGGATCAATAAACGACTTTGTTCCAAAGAGATATTCTGAAGACTGAGCACGATGTCGGAGACGCAAGGTGCTCAAGACATTCGGTTGAGTCTCATCTTCTGGAAAGAACTTGAAGAAATATGCATTTATGAAAGAATATGTGTGGTGGGATTGTGACCTGAGGTTGTGACCGGTCAATGTACTCAGTCATATCGAGATAATTGGTGTGAATTCTTGGAACAATGATTTCATCAAACTCAGCAACCACAATGAAACGATGAGAGAACATATTACGCATCATACAGTCGTTGAGAGAATATCGACTGCTCAGTCTTACTCCTTCAATGGAGTAATCTCCATCTTCAACGGCTGGAGGCATCTGATGCAATTCAAGGATTCCCTTCCGGCGATAATAATCAAACACTTGATCCAATCGACTATCAATTGAACCATTATAGACATCCACATGTGTAATTCCAAACATCGAATAGGCTTCCATCCATTCCACTATAAGTTCAGGTGGAAAATGTCCAAAGCCTACAGCCGCGCATATTCCAAGCTTGTTAGTCCAAATGTGTGATTCGGGAGAATGGACAATTTCATGGTATATCGTAGAATGTACCAAAAGTCCAGTTGCAATAGAAACATGTGTTGGAATGGAATTAAAGCTGTTGATCTGGCAGGAGAAGAGATTTTGACTGCAATAATTGCCTCCATGCACTTTTTGGTTAACACCCGTTTTTATGATCTCGGCTTGAGTGACAAAGGGTGTATCTGTTTGAGAATACCACACATAACACCAAAGAGGTTTGTTTGATAATCGACGAACACCAAGTATTCGTATCCACGGAAGATCTCCGACTATTGGTCCGTCATCGTAGAAAGCAGAATAGACAACGGTGTCTTCCTGACTGTCTTGATCCACTTGCCAATACGTGTGTCGATAGCGAATCTTAGTTGGCTTTTGGAGGTGCTTGCATTTGTGATGTCCAGCAAAAACGTTGTACAACAGATTCTCAGTCGTGTGATTTTCATCATATTTAACAAAAGCATCCAACTAATGAACTTTCTGGATGACTTCTATTGTCTTCAGTGGCTCTAGAATAAATATCGCTTCACTTAGCAATGAGAAAATTCGAAGTCACTAAGATCATAATGAAGAAGCAGAACGTTATGGAAAGATATTGCAGGAATCTAAAATAAACAAAATGTCGTTTTTATTGTGATTAATGCTGTTATTATTTAAAAAATTTTGTCCGAGGTAGAAAGGATTCCCATGCTCTAATAAACTTAAGCTAAAACTTGTTGGCGGTTCTCGTCCCCAGCGTGCTGCTAAATGCCACGACACTTAAAGGATCGTATTATTATTATTATTATTATTATTATTATTATTATTATTATTATTATTATTATTATTATTATTATTATTGTAACCAGCCGACTACTTCCACTTCCACTACTTTAAATGCTTCCACTTCTATTACTATTAAGCCCTGCTTTATTTAATAGTAATATTATTTCTATCTAGTAATAATAACAATATAGGTCTAAATAA
The DNA here is from genome assembly GCA_959347315.1 of Bimastos eiseni. Taxonomy (NCBI): domain Eukaryota; kingdom Metazoa; phylum Annelida; class Clitellata; order Crassiclitellata; family Lumbricidae; genus Bimastos; species Bimastos eiseni. The sequence continues at coordinate 3,257,967 of OY365806.1, forward strand.
AAACTTACGTCTACTATTACTAATGGGTAGCATACGACACGTTGAACCATTGCACTCATATTGCAACATTGTCTTGAATATTTGTGTTGATTTTATCAGAAGCCACATGCTGCGGGTACAACGCTTGGTTGTGTCTATTCAAACAGAAACATACAAATAGTTACAAATTCTCGTTCTGTTTGATGTTAAAAAAATAGTGAATATTGCTGCCGACAATCGAAACATTTACCTGGCTCTCATCGTGAAGAACATGCCTCTGTTCATATAGTTACGCAAATTGGGGTCTCGAAATACACTGCCTTCTACATGACGGTCTTCTTTTTAGCGATGTTTACAAGGATGCAGATCTCGTACGATGTGCCTGATTATGCTTCTTTCATTTAGGGATAGGGTCTATAAGAAGCATTCGAGTGGCACTCACCTCCATCAAATAGTTCCAGATGTTAACAAAGCGTCAACGAAAGAAATTTTTTTTGGAATAGTTGCATATCAAACGATGACTGACTACACTCAACTATGAAATATTTATTGAACTTTAATGACTGTCTGCGCCAATGAAAACGTGTCCATCAGGCACACGACTTCGCAGCGATTAGGCTGATCTGTATACTCTCAGTTGCTACATATCGAAGTATCAAAATAACTGTTGAGAGGACACATTTCGAGACATACAAACACACATGCATAGATACATCATGTAAAAATAATAAGGGCACATACACTGCCGAGCTAGGCTTTGAAAACTAGAAAGAGGGTCTGTGTAGACTGTTTAATATTGTATCATTATGTGTAATGTGCAAACACACATGCATGCATATATACAGATAAAAATACACACAGACAGACACACAGGCACACATATTGGCAGAGACACACGTACAGAAACATAAATACACACATGGACCAACATAGACACAGATTCATGCACAGACTCACACGTACAGTCATACACAGACACAGACACGATGACGATTACGAATTTGGTGTAAATTCGCTTTAAATTGGGCGAATAATCCGATGAACTCCAGACCAGCTGGAGTGTTTTTTGGAAAATATGGGTGCCGGTACTATGCACTTAGTCTTAGCTAGATGAATTGTAGGAAAAGAGTATTGGCCTGACGAGGATTCTCAGAGCGTCACCCCCACCCTACGAACATAATTTTATCAGATTTGCGTACATATAGGCAAAAGGCAAAACTGTATATTGGAAAATATTTAAAATATTACTACAATAACAGTGCGCTTTCTTAAATTGCAACTTAGAGAATGAGATGAGTCAGATGACACTTAAATTTACAATGAAATTATAGAAAATGGTATAAGATCCATCTTTGATTTTTACATCTTTCCTTCAATTGAAATTTTAAAACTGTTGCTTCAATCTGAAACCTCTTATTTTAAAAGATTTTAAAGCATAAATAATTTTTTTAATTCAAAGTCCAGCATGTAGGCCAGTCAGCATAAGTTTGCTCAATTATTCCGATGTAAGATGATTCAGGATTGCCATACGATTCAAGAATGCTATCCGATAGCAGTTTCATCGTTGTTTCTACTGTGACTTCTGTCATCACTTAAAGTGAGCCGGGACAGTCATGGACTGCTTCCAGGCACTTGATTTCAAGGCTGGACGCCGTACTGCCACTTATTTGGTCGGCACAGCCTGCAGCCTGGACGCCGTCCATGCAACAGTGCAATTTATCTACGTTATTATCAACAGCATTTAATTAGGCCTATTTGTCTTCAAAATTGGCATAATTGCGGTAATTACATAGGTATTTTAATAATTTTAAAGCTTATTAGTCAAGCTGATATCAGACGCGGCTCAAAGACTCCAGTTGTCATTCTATGTGCAGTTTTACTCATCAAAACTATATTGTTTGCGTCAATGTAAGCATTGACGCAAATAATGTAGTTTTGATGCGTATTTTTACCTTTAAACCGCTTTAGCACTTAAGTGTACCATATTCGCTACTCGCTGGTACAATTTACTGATTGTAATGAATTATTAGCCTGGTAGCTTTGACTCGCAAGGCCTTACAACTTTATGGATCATTGTAATAGTTTATATCAAATCTTATAGATATAGAAAGTTAGCAACCATGTCTGGTAAGCGTTGCGGCGAACAAGATATCGCCACATTCTTCATGCCTAAGATTAGAACAGTGTACATCCGATGCCTCGCAGCCTCGAATAGCAGATCCGTAGAATGGATTCAAGATTAGACAATTCGGCAACATGGCCTACGATCCACGGTGTGTCAGAAAGAAGACTGAACTTAAGAGACTGAATGGCAGAAGTTATTTCAACAGCTGGTGCATTGCTCTGTTGTATGTGTGCTTTTCTTTGACAAACTTTTTATATTCTAAATAGACCAACAATCACAATTATTTTTGAAATTTTAATTGAATTTAAAATGATGAATGTAGACAGTACGATAGGGTAATTAGATATGCTATTTCAAGTAGGCCTAGTAACAATTTTTAGGTGTAGGCCTACACACACTTGGCTTCGTTAAAAGTACACTGGACAGTGGACAACATGATACATGCTAAATTAACGAATACAACTTTTAGAACTGAACATAATAGGCTACAGTCTTCATAAGTAGGCCTATACCTTCATTAACTATTTGACGCAGACAACAATTCAAGCTATGTCATAATTGACTAGGACACGCACCTCTGCAAAGCGGCACAGTGCTCTGTAAATAAGAAGGGCACGCAAAATATCGCGCTTCGCGCTTTGTAACAAATTTTCACCTTTTTTGTCCCACTTTCAAAACACTGGCTCCCGTGTCGCCAATTTCACCAAGGCACGTAAATCTCTGTACGCATTAAATCACGCATTAAATAGTTGACGACAGATGGTTAACGAACAAGAGGTTCATGACCAAAATGTCATTTTCCGCCCATTGTATTTTGGTCAAAAGAGAAGTTGGATTGGTTTTAATAATTATTTTCATCTATATAGGGCATTTTATCTATTTAGGAATCATTTCGCTAAGCATCATAGTTTTCATCAATCCAACTTCCATTTGACCGAATAGGGCATACAGTGTACAAGTTATAACTTTTTGGTCAAGAACCCATAGTGCGCGAACAATTTTGTCATTTGCTATTGGTACGAAGCGAGGGGGTTTCGAATTGCGTCGATTTTCCGTACGGGTGCGTATGGTGGGAAGAGGGATCCCGAAAAAATGTAGCCTACGTACGCAAATAAAACTGTCCACATCACGTAATAATCCTTGAAGATTAATATCTGAACTGTAAACCCAATCACGTGCTACACTCCTGCTTAATCAACTTTATGTAGCATTAAAACGTTTTTAAATGCAGGTGTTGATATTGTTTTATTTCTTCATAGCATTTAGCAAATTTAACCTGCTCAATATGATGCTCAACAAAAATAAACAGCCTACAGTAAAATCGATGTCTTATAGATGTCTTTAGCTACTTAACCCTTGCAATGGGGGTGGGTGTAGAGCTCAGATGTATACGTACGCATGGAAGTGGGGATCCACGAATTGCCTTTGATATCTTTACTTCTTAACTTATTGACGCTAGCGTCCAGGCACTTTTTACACATTAAGCACTGGACCTCTGTCATTACTTCTTCCCTCATTTTAGTTTTTTTGCTTACAGAAAAAGTAAAACTGGATTTAGGGATGCGACCCAAATGATACCTAACTTTGCCAGATGATGCCCACTCCACTGGGGTTCAAACGCTATCATTCAAAAATGGCGCTAACGATCCGCCGATTGTGAGTGTTTTGCAATAAATTCGTGAACATTTTCAATTTTTTTCATAAAATCGGCGGATCGCTAGCGCCACTTTTTAAAGAAAGCGTTTAAATCCCAAGTCTTGAGTATCTTCTGACAAAGTTTGGTAACATTTGAGTTGCATCCCTAAATCTGCAGTTTTACCCAGGAAAGTCGCTGTTCAGTTAAAACAGAAATTCATAATCTGCTCATTGCCTGAGTTGGATTGACACCCGCTACAATACTGTACAATCATTTTGTTAAAGTTTCGCCCAATACAACCGAGTGCGAGTAAAACTAATCTACCCTTTACCCTTTCAGAAGCGGTGGTAGGCCTATCAATAGGAATTAAGTGTCATACTGTTTAGAATCTAAAGCTCTGTTTTGCATAGCATGCTTAATATTATGGCAAGACTTACGATATGAACTAGAAATAACCTATTTGCTGTGCTCTTCCGTTTTGCATAACTACAGTTTCTTTGATCAAACATGCAACCATCTGTTTAGGGCATGTATAAACTCTTATTAACTCTATTTTCTACCCAAGTATCTTGTGAGAGATCTTTCTATAAACTGAAATATATTAAGAATCGCCTGCGAAGATCATTTGGTCTTCTACACATCTCGAGGCCTTTATGCTTGTGTCAATAGAAATCGATGTTTTAAGTGAACGCAATAACGATACAATAATAGCTCATGTAGTCGAAATGTACCCAGCTTAAAGAAGTTGTTTAACTATAAGGCCTAACCATCATTACAGTGAATAGGCCTACCTGACAAATTGATTTGTAACTGGAAATGCATTCTTGAGATTTTATATCTAATTAAAAAAATTTATTTGCGCTTATTATTTTGTTAATATTGCTGTAATTAGTAAAGTGACCGTGACTTTGGAAGCCTCAGGCTTGGATGGGAAAATGTATAAGGAAAATAAAAGTAGGCCTGTGATAAAGACCGCTTTTTATTTATTTTCCCGGGCCGCTCGAACACCCCAGTCTACCCCTGGACAGCCCTACATTCCTTGGGGGCCACTGTAAAATTGGTCTAGTAAAGAATACACTCCCTTAATTAGCCTATTCACATTGCGCACTCTTAGTCTCACTCTCAACTGCAATGATTTCCTATCGTCTTAACCATGCATTGAACAAGTTTTCGGCATTGGGATTGCTAAAATAGATTTGCACACCTACAAATGTTTCAAATGACAAAAACCGTTAAGTATCTGCACCTATATTGAACTCACAACGCAAATCGTTGAGCAAAGAATTCGGTTTAAAATCTGTTTTATATGAACTTAAATATTGAAAATCAGTCCGCAAGAAGATTTTTCCACGCAGTTGGGGACAATCTTAGAGGACAAACGTGAAGACTATAATTAACAATTGGATTGCCGCTATAGACTTTTGCTAACGTCTGTCAATTTGGGGTTTACGGGTCAATACCTTCTACAATCAAAAAAATTTCAGTATTTATACTTACCCTCCACCACCTTGCGAACTCGAAGTTGAAATGAGTACACCGACTGCACAGCGTCGATGGCAAGAACAGAAGCTGAGGGAGAGAGTTGGCAACTCGCAAATATTATATAAGCCTATGCGCTGAGTCTACGAAAGTGGTTTCGCTATCATCTCGTAGTCTATTGCTTATCGAAAGAAGTCTGGGGAGGTGTCACAGTCTTATAATCATATCGACACTCAGCCCTGCTTCACAAAATCACGAGACATTCATGTTATCTTACCTGGAACGCATACCTTAGAACGTAGATTGTAGAATATCCTAAATGTTCTGTGTTGGCCGATCAATCACAAGATGCAACTTAATAAGCCGTCTGAGCATGCAGTGGTAGTCGACACTACACCAGCTCTAACAAAGCGAGCGCTCGATATCAGAGCGTAAGTCTCGCGTTTCCAGAGGCAAATGCTGTCAAACATGGATCATGTCCAAGCAACTTGTAAACACAGATATTGGTCTGGCTTGATAGCGAATAGCATGTTACCCTGGCTGAAGCAATGATCGTTGTGCTTAACTATCCGATGCGCTGTAGGCCAATTGCGCCAAGCAACAGTTTCGTATCGAATTTTGAGTGTGTGCAAAGTCCTTCTTCCCGTAGTAGCTATTTAGGTTCGCTCAGGGCAGCGCTTCTGAAAAGCTACTGCTGTAAGAACGTCTTCAGGCAACCAAAGGTGAAACTACAGCGCCATGTGTGTGTGGAGGTTATTAAACATATTGATTCTCTATTTAAACGTGAGTTTTAATTGTTAACAGATGGTCAGTTCAAAGGTCAACTAGCGAAGGCAATAGGCTGTTATGTTTAGCCCCATTGACTATAGTTATTGTTTAGTCAATGATCATGCATTTAAAAGACAAACATTTCCTCGCCTGGTTTAGCGCAATCCCTAAACCTTCAAACCATTCATATATTCTCCGTTTCAAGGCAGGCTTTCGAAGAATGCTTTCATGTCAGGCGCAGGTACAAAACCGCTAAATATGATTATCATCCTATCTAGGGGTTTGGCTCGACTGATAAGCCACTTGCGTGATGCTTTGTTTTATCTGTGACTAAACATAATTGTCTCTTCGTTTCAGAGGAATGAGCAAATTCTGAGGGCATCGATCTGCAAGACAATTAGTGTAATAGGGAAACGAAACAAATACTCCATGATAATTTAGTCAATACATTAGCCTGACATAAGATTTATGCCATCATTTTAAGTGTTTGCTTTTGTCAACTTTGTCTAGGAACACAGCTTCTCGTTGACGGATGACTGGGAGACGAACTTCCGAGAAAACAAGTCGTTCACACCTGTTGCAAACCTAGCAAAAATCAAGGTACGTATAATTATCACAGTCGACACTACATCGAGTTTATGTCTACTTACATAATGATTTATACAGGTAATATTATTTTCTGCGCAGTGCTCTAGGACAGGTTTTCCGAATGTTTACTCAAGGCAACTGTTGTACACTTGAGTCGAGTGCGTTTACTGTCTGGCAGAGTAGGACGCGTGTTGCTATTACAAGTCAGACCAATGTCCAATTGATAAGCTCTTGTGCTGCCATTACTCACCAAAGATTGTGTAGCCAAGATGAAAATAAGACACAAATTATGCTAGCTTTTTCATATCTATTATTTCGGTAGCTGCTCGAATACACTGCTCTTAATAAACGATCAGCCTTTGAAAACGTAGTATCTGCAGATACTAGATTTCTTACTTCCTGAATCTGTAGAATCTCATCCATGAAAGGCGTTGATCAAACAAAGTTTTCTAATATTAGCCCTATATCTATACAACCAGATGCGTAGGCCCTATACATGCCCTATATATAATTATATATATATATATATCAGACAGATCTTCATATGTATATAAATATATATAAAGCCTTGTCTGGTATAAATATGATATGCAAGAAGCCCTTGAACGCGTTGATGAGACATAACATAGTTATCTATATCTCTAACGGATGCGTATAAATATATAATTATTTTCAACTCTACTTGATATATATAATTATTAGCTAACAGCAGATGAATATATATGCATTTTTATATAACATGTACGATTGGCCGCATACACATTATTTAGCTTCTGTCAATCTCATAATTATTCAGATGCCCTTTGAAGACGACCCGGCAGAGGTATTGACCGACCACAGACGAGACAAAACAAGTACCGTATATAGGCCTACCCATTCAGGTGAGTGGCTTACATTTAAGACAGCCAAATGCAACAAAATTCCATTAATCTCTCACTAAATGCGTCCAAAATCAGGCTCAATCATAAATTAAAATTTTTCTTGGACCCTACACAAACTTTTATTATTTGGTCTCGGACACCAATGACTCACCAGTAGGCTATTGGACCAGTTCCTTTATTCAGAGGTTGGACAGGTTTGAGGTTGATCACCATCTAGCACCAGACTAACTGTAACTAACTGTTACTGCATATTTGAAAACCAGTAAATGAAAGACAAAAGAATCAACTAACCACGAAGACTTTCTGCCACTTATAACGGCCAGGTTGAGACGAATGTCTCTCCAGCATAGTAATGTAATGTAATGAAAAACTTATATAGCGCCACACGATATCAGAGGCGCTCACGACTCAGCACATAACAAAACGGAGAACAGGAAGGTCTTCAGGCGCTTTCGGAAGGCAGCAGAGGGAAGAGAGAGAGCAGCTCCTCTCGAAGAAGAAGAGGGAGTCTGTTCCAGCTGTTTGGACCCAGGTATGCGAAGCTCCTAGTTTGGGCCGTGGCAGAGCGCATACGGGGAACCACTAGAAGTCCGCGGGCAGAGAACCGATGGAAACCCAATGCGGAATAGAGGAGATCCTAGTGCAGAGGGCCAGACCATAGGCTGGGACAGACCCAAGGAGACAGTTACATGATCCTTATGACTCAGGTGATGTAATTACGCTATCAACTCGTGCCATCTACATGCGACATTTGAATGGTGAGCTGCTCGTGTGCTGCGTATTTCAAGAGCTTCGCCTAGGTGGGTCCCACCAGCCTCGAACAGTCTCCTCTTTCCTTTTCGGATGGAGCAGCTCTCTATCTCTCTCTCCTCTGCTGCCTTCCGGAAACGCTTGAAGACTTTCCTTTTTTCTCTTTGGCCTTGCGCCTCTGATTAGAGTGGCTCCATATACGTGCTCCATTACATCACATTACATTTCATCGCTCATCAGTGGTGAATTTTCTTGCAGACCTAACCTGAGCAGTGCTTGTGATCTATTATCGCCATCGAGTCGACGTTACTGAGTATCTTCTTATTCCTATACGATAGTACGCCTGTTATGTTTTCAGACGACATTCAATAGGTTGCGTGTCAACGCGAATCATCGCCAAATAAGACCGATTCTTTATTCAGAGGGTGAACACGTTTTTCAGCCGTATACAATCAAACCCCAGACATATGTAAACTTATAAATTTGACGCTGTGATTGAGGAATAATCGATTGGTGACGGAGAGAGTGAAAGAATAATCATTGGGAATAGCGTCTACCGTACATTACCAGCGGCGATTCTCTGTTCAATTCGAAGATTGTCCATACCATCAACGCAGTACTGTTGGACGCTGGTCATGTACCGTTCGCTGCGGTTATCACTGCTGGTCGCCGTTCGACCTCCTCGATGCAGCAGGGTCCAGGAAACTCTGGACATTGTGTCAATGGTTAAGTCTGGATGTGGCTACGTCGGTTGGGGTGTGCACGGAGTGCCGTCGACGACGCCTCAAGATATCTGAGGCGTTGTTTGCTTACTGACAAAATTGCTGCCTCTTGGTATTAGGGGCTAAAAGATCAGTTGCGACTTTACGGAGTCTGACATCCCATGGACAGCCACTCTAATTCGACACAGCGCTCGTGAATAAGCTGGTGCCCTGCTTGGCTTTCAAGTGGCGCTTTAGAAGTTTGGCGATTGCAATTACGATGCACTTGAAAGACGTTCTGTTAAGTGCTTAGGTAACTGTTTCTTTGAAAAAATTGTAGCGTCAGTCAGACCCCAATGGCAGCGCCATTTAGGTGATTTGAAGATGTTATAATACTAGGCACTTGGAGAGAAGACTATTGAATACTATTGTAGGCCCTACCACTTGGAATGGACTTCCTCTGTACTTCGCTTTTACCTATAGGACCTCCTCATTTTCTATTTACTCTTCTCTTAAATCTGTCCTCTTTGGCCGTGGTTGGACTGGGAGCACCTCTCAGTAGATTTCATGAGAGGCGCTATAACAACAGCATTGCTGCTCTTGTTTCGCATCGAGTTCTTGGTTGTGCCCCATCTTACTTGCGTAGTCTTTTCCGCCCAGTGTCTGGCTTTGCAGTGCATCGTGTGCTTCGCTTTGCAACGAGGGGTGAGCTTCTAGTTCCACGTGTTCGCTTGGCCATTAGGCAGCGCCGTGCTTTCTCGGCTGTCGACCCTTCAATACAGATTGCTCCTCCATTTCAGATTCGCTCATTATTTGTGGCACAACCGTCAAGTTTTACATGTCCCTCAAGTCTATTTTTAGTCATAGGCTCTTGAATGAGTGCTATATAAATGCTCAGAATGAATGAATGAATCAAGTTCTATTGATTGACTGATTGAAGCAACTAACTGACAACTAACAATTTCTTCGTCTTTTGATGATTTGTAACTGTAGCAAATGGTCAAGAATTGAATCTCTTCATAGAAGAGAAGAACGATCAGACGTACAAAATGAAACGCAATGATAAAATAAAAATCAACGTATACAGTAGAAACGAGTAAACATGATAACAACCAATGAAGATCAACTCCTTCCGCTTGTTCTGCATCGTCTTTCTTCGGTCCAAGGGGATGATTATCAGATGCCACGCTGTCTACGTCAACTCAAGCCCATCGAGCCTTGACCGTCCTCCATGCTACATCTAGCCTTACGCATTGCCCGCTTCATGTCGTGCAGGAGACATGTGCACACTGTCCTAAAATGCATAAATTTTTTTGGATCTGTTGATTATAATGACTTTTTTCCCGAAGGCAGGTCCATTGGCTTTACACTACCCGGAGATGAGATAAGTGAGGAGGTTCTCCATGCTTTCCTCACATACAATTATGGGTGAGCAACTTGTCCAAGGTCGCTACGCAGTAACTTGGGGTGGGTTCGAACCTGCAACCCTTTGGCTGCAAGGCACAGAACATACCGCTGCGCAACCGCGTTCCACAAAATCTGATAGTTCCATAATCACAGAACTTTACTAATATGTAGTTTAACGAGATGTATTGATTCGCAGATGGCACACTCTCGTCGAGAAAGTGTTAGACCGGTCCAACTGCGATGGCTCCCATCGCTGCAGACACTCTTCCCAAAAGCACGTTCTTGTACTTCAACATAATGTTATCCTGGATTTTCAACCTGTTGTACTTCTCGCAACGGTAGCGATTGAACGGACAACCAGACCGGTAATTATGACAAAGAGCAACGGATGCGTTAACCGTTATGGTCAGGAGATCCTTTTTATCGATTCGAGGCAAGCAGCGTTGATTGAATACTGACTTACATCTACGCGGATCTATGAACGACTTAGGACCAAAAATGAGGCCAGAGGCTGTGGCACGATATCGCTGTCTCATCGTCCTTAAGAACACCGGCTGGGTTCTGTCTTCGGGAAAATTCTGGAAGAAGTAGGCGTTTAAGAATGAATACGTGTGGTGAGAATTCGGACGACGATAAAGGCGATCCAGATGGTCAAGCATTTCCAGGTAGTTGCTATGAAGTCGCGGAACAATTATTTCGTCGAAATCAACAATGATGACAAATTGGTGAGAGAACATGTTGCGCATCATGCAGTCGTTTAATGAAGCAGAGTTGCCGAGTGCTTCTTCCTTCCTGGCGTGGACTTCAACGGGTGGAGGCATCTGACGAAGCTCAACGAAGCTTTTCCTGCTGTAGTAGTCAAATACCCGATCCAGCCTACCATCAAGCGAACCGTTGTATATGTTCACCCGTGGCAAGCCAAACATGGAATACGTTTCCATCCATTCAACTAGTTTCTCAGGTGGAAAATATCCAGAGTTGACACGCAGACATGCGACAAAGTTGTGAGATCGTTCTTCGGACTTTCTCGGTGTTGCTACAGGAAGTAATATGCTTGACGCACCACACTGTTGTGTAGCAATCGAGACATGCATTAGAGTCTCGACTGAACCATCGAGCGGGCAAGAGAACATATTCTGAGTGTAAACATGTTGGCCAAGAAGGGGAAGGTTCCTTCCAGTTTTAACGATTTCTGCTTTAACAATGGAAGGCTTGTCGTTACCTATGTACCACACATGACACCAGAGTGGTTTCCGGGAAAATCGACGAACACCAAATACTCGTATACACGGAAGCACTCCAAATATTGGTCTGTCGTCGTAGAAAGCTGAGTAGACAACAACGTCTTCCTGACCGTCTTCTTGCACTTGCCAATATGTTTGTCGATAACGAATCTCCAACTGCGTAGGTCTCTTTAGATGCGTGCATGTGTCGCTTTGATGTTTCCCAATGTTTCTTTGTCGTGCATCCTGTTGACCTTCACTTCTGAAAAAAAATCTGTCAACGCTTGAATTGTAGAAGCGATCAGACTTTTCTGCCCCACTTGACATAGATGACTGTTTGCGATACTGTGTGTCAACATACTGGAATATATAAATAATCATGGAAATGCCAATCAAGGCGAAGATGTAGGTACTTCTCCTGAAACAAAAAAATCAACGTCTATGAATGCAACGCTCAACCGATCAGAATAAACGAACGCTTCCATCTCGTGGGGCAATGAATGTAGGAGGGAGTATCTTGTCTGTGATCGCCATATAAGCAAAGGTGTCTGATTGGTTAGAGCGCTTACCTTTAACCGCGAAGGACATGGGTTCGAATCTCGTTCTCGTCTGAGAAGGTTACTGTATAGAGACTTCAATAATTTCAGTAACGGATAAAACACTGGGACGAAGAGCGTAGGAACCGAGTTCAATGCCTGTTGACTAGTCCTTCTTTCGCTAGGCGGCGGAGTTGTTTTAATTAGCTGTCAGGGGCAATTGTCCTGCTGCCAGTGGCTGCATGCGTCACAGCACCGAAATATTATCCGCTCTAGCTGTTGATTACTGCTGCGGAATTAGTATCAAACTGTTCGGTAATTATTGAATTAATAGTTTGTCTGCTCAGTTAAATATTTGCCCAACTGCCTGACCGACATCAGTGTCATAAAGTTGAGCTCTCCTGTCCTGCTGAAAAATTGTTCTGACAAAATCTGCAGAAATGCTGACATCAAAAGATTTAAATTTAAATTTAACAAATAAAGGTTACAAGGATTGGTTAAAGAAACTATCTAGCAGATATATGGTATGTAGGGACCAGTTGGGGATGAAGTGAGAGTTGTTCATTGGTGAGAGAGTATGGTTCTGTCCTCTAGGTCTTAATAACTGATGACTGTATATAGGGAACGGAGGAGGTATGAGTTGGTGAAGGTATGAGTTGGTGTAGCAATTGAGACATGCAACAGAGTCTCGACTGAGCCATCGAGCGGGCAAGAGAACATATTCTGAGTGTAAACATGTTGTCCAAGAAGAGGAAGGTCTCTTCCAGTTTTGACGATTTCTGCTTCAACAAGGCTTGTCGTTACCCATGTACCACACATGACAGCACAGTGGTTTACGGGATAATCTTGGCTTGGTAATAAAGAGTAGGAGAGTCTAGTATCGGAATTATTAGCAAGTAAAGAGAATGATGCTAGTGTGAACATATGCATCAATTCTTTTTAAAACCACTATAACAATTATATTGATACCACTGCTACCACCATACCATCGCCACCATCCCCATCACCACCATCACCGCCACCATGTGTGCATATATGTATGCAAGCGTAAATGTATGTATGTAATTTGAATGAATGCATGCATATATGCTTGCGTGAACACATATGTGCATACGCTTGTATATGTTCATGTTTGTATGCATTTATGTGTATATATATGTAATTATACGTGAATACTGCATATATACATGTATGTATGTAGGTATATATGTGTGTATGCATAATAGTATTTGTGTGTCTCCTAATATTTACAGATCGCATTTATTGAGCATTACAGAATGCGTGTAGACATGTGCTATTATCGCCTGATAACTGTTCTGTAAACAGGTCACCAAAAGTCATTCTAGTCTACTACGTTTCTTCAACTCTATTTGCTGATTGCGCCAACCCTATAATTTATAATCAATGCCACAAAACGTATGTAAATCAATCGATTTACCTGAAATACATTGTTGACAGTGGAAATCACTCCGTTTCAGCACAGGATAGGTAGATGTACGTTCACTACAGTCATAATAGCAAAAAACACAGTGGTCGAGAACGAGCCTAGACGCCGCCAATTCAGACAGTGAGGTCTTGCCCGTCACGCATGGATGCCCTAGCTCGACGTTCAGGTCTCAAGCATGACCTGTCGTGCGCCAAGCTCACCGCTATGTTATGGCATTGTCAGTGTTGACGGGTTTCTCTTTTCCCTACACTAATGGTTTTTGTTCGTATCATAAAAATGAGTATCCCACTCTTCGCGTGTTTCCCATCCATGGCGTTGTGTGTTGTAGAGCGCACACTGCACACAGTAGGTTTATTCTTATGTTGATATGTTGATCTATAGTTGATTTACTTTGTCGATGGCTTACCAGTAGGCTACCTGGTTGACTGGTTGGCTGGTTGGCCATATGACGCACAAATGATTTACTGACTTTCTGATTGATTTGTTTACTAACTAACTAACTGACTGGTTAACTCGCTGACTGGCTGAATGACTTGAATACTGAATTATTTACTCACTGGTTGGCTTAATAAATTACATACTGATTGACACATGAATATACTAACTAGTTTACTGATTGACTGATGACTGACTGACTGACTGAATGGATGACTGAATGACTCGCTCACTCATTCACTCACTGACAGCTGAGGCAAAATGCAATAGTCATTGGGAGTCTCTGATATGAAGTCTACTTAGCCCTTTTAAAATCGAGGAGATATTAGAAGATGTCTTGTCCGTAAGCGACTCACTTGACTTGATTCAGATCATAATATTACAGACGATGCTTTTAAAAATTACCATGAAAGGACTCCCTGAACTTCAAAGGAGGTCTGTTGTCAAAGCACTCTAGACATTACAATCTGACTGTAACACAGATGTAATCGGGAATGTCTTTTGAGCAACTGAAAACGATGAACCGTCCGCAATGTACGAAGCAAATTTCAATGGGAAGAGTTGTCCACAGGGTCGATCTCAGACACAAAAGAAGCCAGGGCGAAGACTGGAAGAACAGAGCCCATCCTCCCACCGAAATTTTAGGTGGGGTGGAGCTGCTTACCTGCCCCTTAATATAAAGAAAATAGTTTATAATTATGTTATAAAGGAAATATTTCATAAAATATTATCATAAATTTCTAAGTGTGTTTCCAATGTTTAGCTTTTTTCGGTGCGTCCATGTTTATAAAGTGACTGTGTCAATCACACGACTTCTTAAAAGAAAATTACTGCAATGCTTGATAAACAATGTGGAATATTAATTGGGTTGTGGCTCGATGATCGCCATTTGTGTGAATGTCTGTTTACTACCGAGTACATCGAGAGAAAGGAATTGATCGGGAAAGTCAAGCAATGCTTAGTGGGAAAGTGGGAAAAGGAGTACACCAGGAACTCGAAAGGAGCCTTCCACACGAAGATCGTGTCAACCAGAATCAGGTTGATGGATAGGCCTACTACCCATACTAAGCGTAGGCAATAGGTCCAGATATCCAAAGTATACCCTTCGGTCGAATGCTGGTGACCAGTGGTTTCACATGATGAAACAATGCACTAACCAAAACTGCGCAGCTTTTGAATACAAAAAAACGATGTGTCACAAATAATTAAACCATATCATTGTTATCGTTGCACCTGTTGGCTTCTATTTTTTTATCACTAGTAGCCTACCATAAGTCCATAACCCTGTCCGTGAATAGACTTCCCTACCATCCCGTAACAATGCATGCGAATAATGAATTCGACACAACAGATGACCCACACTACTTCACAAGGCAACTGGCGTTTGCCCTAGACATGTCGCATTTTTCCGACAAGAGTTTCTGACGCCTGACGGGTGCGTTCCAGATGACTTCCTTGCATCGGAACATTTCTGTGGCTGCTCACTAGACGGTGTCAGACGGTTCGAGTAACCGAAACGAGAGAGTTGGAGCTGGGCGACGTTTTCGTTCGGAATGATGTCCCACACGAAGTTACCTTGGCGCTAGAAAAATGGAAGAAATTGGCTCAGAGAGTCTGCTGATAGGCTAGGTGGTAGGTCAAAAGCAGAAACGAAGTAACACAAAGAGCACACATACATATGATACCTATATATACATATACATATATATATACATATATAATATGTATATGTATGTAGGTG
The DNA here is from genome assembly GCA_959347315.1 of Bimastos eiseni. NCBI lineage: Eukaryota > Metazoa > Annelida > Clitellata > Crassiclitellata > Lumbricidae > Bimastos > Bimastos eiseni. Next base: position 3,273,663 of record OY365806.1, read on the forward strand.
GATGTATGTGTGTTTATAGGTGCGTGTAGGTGTGTGCAGTGTTCGTTGCCAATTCTCTCCTTCAGGTTCTGTTCTTCCCAGCGACACAGTGCAATCGGTGTACTCATTTCACCTTCGTAGTTGCAAGTTTGGAAAGGCGAATTCTGCCCAGGAGCAACCCAACTGCTTCCTACAAGTTGTTGAAGTCTAATCTCAATGACTGCAACTGGACTGAGAGCGCTTGTGAGTAGGCTAGGTTGTGAAGGGGATTATTATTGTTAAGATGTCAAGACATTTAAATGATCGATCGATTGAATAGGGAGAAAACGGAGATATGTGATAGATAAATAGACAGAAAAATATGAATAGAGTTGAAGCAACATCTGCAATTAAATCCATGGAAGTATACATAGACATATATACAGATCGAGTTAGAGACGGAGATGGAAGCAGTTTGAGATACAGACAGACATAGATGGAAACAAAATAATAAAACGACAGTGTTTCCGCGACCCTTATAATATAATTGTCCTTCGAAGAATTTATCTGGTCTAAGATCCTTATTCACCTCTGTCGCTTGAATGGTAGCCACGCCTTTTAACGTCTCCGCGTCGGAACCGTTTACTAGTCAGAGATTTAAATCTCTTAATTAAACCAGAATCGGGAAGCAAACCGCGATCCGCATCTCCGAAACACGGAGACCGCAGTCTACGCTTTAAACACATGTAGCTAACTTGACCATGTATATTCTCATTGACCTAATACATTTCATAGTATCATCTAACACAATAAAAGTATATCCACCGTCGAATATCAGTGAAATTTATGTATCCGCATGTTCTTGCTTTACCCTAATCCTCGATTATAGGCCTACACGTCTGCAACATACCTTTCCTCTTGGCGGATAGTTTGGATCAAGTCGGCTGTCATATTGATGTTCGTAAGAGATTCCTTCTTTCAGGAATCTCTGTCGTCCATCCGGGTTCTGTAGGTACGTCACCGGAACTGTAATAGCGTAAGAGAATACATTACAACTGTTTCTGGTAATGACCTCCTTCCAAAGTTCACAATGGCGCCAAAGAAACTGTGAGTAAAGGATTTACTCGTGGAATGAGGCTTGAACCCACACTCTCCGTTTTACTGGCCAACACTTAATCAATTCAACAGGAAGCACATGTCAATTCAATAGGTAAAAAAAATTAGTCACCGTACGATTCATAAACTAGGTCACCTGTGTGATAATAATAATAATAATAATTCTGAATTTCGTTTAATTTCAAACTGAAGAACCGCTATCTGATTACAAACATCGTATGAACGAATGATGACAAGTTATTATAGGAATCAAATTTAGATATCGTCCGCCATGAAAGGCGTCCATGGGCCATTACATTTATACATCTAATTAAGCAACGCCGACACTTAGGCCTAACGAAAGAAGGAAAATTCGGTATCAGAGGCTTTCATCTCCGGAGGTTTTACCACCGGACGATTCACCTCTATGGCTTTCACTTCAACTATCAAATTAAAGACTGACGTGCAAACAATGCTATTACCATGACACTAATAAGCAAAATGTTATAGAATGTCACAGTTATTGCAATACGGCATTTCGAAGCAAGGTATGCAAACATTCAAATAGGCGAGATTTATTCATACCCCACTGATGCGCATACAATGCGACTATCGTGCCACTAATAAGTAGATAGGTGTAGAGTAAATAGATTTTCCGCAGCGCAGTGTTTAGCAAAGCCTATATAAGCAACCAATCTCAGAAGTAGCAAATCAGAGGTGAAAACTAACCGTTGCAGAATGTTTGCGACATTTAATAATTATAATGGCTTCTCATGGACAGTAAATCGAGGTTATTGCGATTACGGAAGAGGGATAACATTTAGTTATTTCCTTATTGTGTCTATTGACAGTTCATTGCTTATGCTTATGCTAAATAAATTTGCTTTGCATGTTATATATTATTTATGTACAATTCAATGACAATCCCCATCGAAATTTCTCTTTGCATGTATATAAAGTAAGCAATCCTCAGGAGGTGAAAGCCACTAGAGGTGAAAGCCCCTAAAGGTGAATCGTCCGGTGGTTAAACGTCAGGAGGTGAAAGCCCCAAGAGGTGAAACGTCGGGAGGTGAAAGCCCCAAGAGGTGAAACGTCAGGAGGTGAAAGCCCCAAGAGGTGAAACGTCGGGAGGTGAAAGCCCCAAGAGGTGAAACGTCGGGAGGTGAAAGCCCCAAGAGGTGAAACGTCGGGAGGTGAAAGCCCCTGGAACCGAAAAATCAACCTTACGGGAGACTCGGTTATCGAACTCCACTCATCAGATCTGCGCCCCAGTGAGTAATCCATACACTACAGCCCCCTCTTAGCAGTGATTGTTCACAGCTAAAAGCTCAAATGCGTACACGTTCGAGCAAATTATTCAACGGTCACCTATCTAGGTCACCGATTATTATTATTATTATTATTATTATTATATTATTATTATTATTATTATTATTATTATTATTATTATTATTATCATCATCATCATGATCATCATCATGATCATCATCATGATCATCATCTGATCATCATCATCACCACCACCACCACCACCACCACCAC